>CAUJNA010003426.1:377500-385000 GCA_963377175.1 Effrenium voratum
ATAAGACTCACGTCCTAAGGGGACTGGCCAAAAGTTGTCTAAACTTTTTGTTGGCCAAAATGGTCCAAACTCAAAAAGTATGAAGTCCATGAACTCAGGAAGTGAGAAAACATCCGCCCCCGGCAGAGTTTGGTGGTGGTTGAAAAAACAGAACTGGAAACTAGACTCTAGACACCCGGCGGGTCTGGGATCAACCTGTTTCTTGCGGGAGAGGGTAGAAGCCCAAAAGCTCGCTTGCTTCCGGAGGTCCTCTAAGGTTTATATTGATGGGCCATAAGTGGCTGTATTTTTTTTGAGGACCGCGTTTGTCGTTCGAAGGTCAACCACGGGCACGCGAGAGCGCATGCGCTTTCAACCCCAGCGCATGTCCATGGAATGTCACACGAAACCGCGTCCGGAACAATGGAAAAAGGGCATCGCTGAATCACCAGGCATCTGGAGAATCCAGCATGTCCGCCCCGGGCCTTTTTGATTCGGCAAATGCGACCACAACACCACGAACCAATCATACCGGGCCTCGCAATCCAACTGACCACTGGAAGCTACAGGGTCCTCTGCCTTTTTTCCCAAAGCTCCAGCGCCTCATAGCGACTAATCTTGCCGGTTCGCAGTAGGGAATGAGGGAATGACCCAAACTCAACAATGCAAGTGGTTTCCTGCCTGGAAAAGGGAACTCTCAACTCTCAACATCCAGGTGATTCGCCAGCAAGCCAGGGCCGTTTTACAGTCCTAAGGCTTCAGCGGAGCGTGTGGTTCACATGGATAACCCACATCGACCCAACATGATCCATCACCAAGCTCCAAAATCAGTCCGCTCTCCTTCTGCTCACAGCCAACCGATGCAGCCAACCCTGACAGGCTGAGGAGGCTAGCCAGAATTTCTAGCCCTATCATGTTTGTTTCAGGGCCATAGGGGAGCCATGAGGTGGTGATGACTCTACAGGGTCGTAGTGGCTCTCAGAGTCATTAATAGTCACTATTGGGCTGCAATGGCTCCGCTTGCTCTGGCCCCTGGCTCTTCATCCGTACACACGAAGAAAGCAAACCAAGGTTCCGCCATCCTTTGGCGGACCAGCGTTCCTGCGGGCGACGACTCTGACTTTGGACTCTGACGGTCAAAGTCAAACCTCAGCCAAGAAGCACCATGAAGCAGCCCAACAATCCCAACCACCGCAACAAACCCAAGCCCTCAAGCCAGTGGACCTCAAGCGACCGACGGGAGACGCCGCACGCCTCCCGTCGCTTCAGACCCTCCAGGCGCTGCTGGAGCTGATCCAGCTCCAGGCCGACGCCTGAGACGATGCAGGCAGGGTGCACGCTATGCTCAGGCAAGCGAGTTTGAGGAGATCCTTCTGGATTCCGGCAGGCAAAAAAAAAGCAGCGCCTTGGACAACGAGAAGGCTTCTCTATCTGTACTGAAAAGAAGCCCAAAGGAGTCCGGCGGCATGGGAAGCTGCGCTTAGGTATCTTAGTTTCGCTTTTCCGGCGGATGGAGACGCCGTTCGCTGCCATTTTGGCTGCCACTGCTAGGTGGTGTCGCTCAGTTGGGGGTTGGTGTTTTTCCTTCTGCTGAAAGCCGCCAGAAAACCAATTAGTAGAAGGCGGCCACCTGAACCCATTACCCGCGACTGAAGGAACACGCGTGTCTTGAGAGTACCCTTCTTGGGGTGTCGGTTTTAAAGGGAAACCAAATAAAAGGAACATCACCATGTTGGGGGTGCCGCACAAACGATACACCCATACGCTGGGCGGTTCAAAACCAACTGAATTTCACACTTTCTGGCTGCTCAAACCAACCATCCGCCAAACACCACCCTGCCCAGGCACATGCAGGATTTCCACGGGACAACTGAGGCTGAGCACTGGAGTCATCCTCCTTGAAAAACTTGATGAGGGTCATTCAAAAGAAAAAGGTCCCTATTTGCGACCCCAGCGTCTTGTTCTCCCTTTGAATCCCAAAAGGGTCCAAAAAAGGACATGTGTATGTATCAAGACAGGGCACCCCAAGAATAGTGGTCCTTTGGCTTATCTCTAAACCAGCCTGAAAAAATGTGGCCCAACTGAATTGCTGTTGCAGCTGCCTCTTTCGTTGGGCCCGGCGAAACGAACCTTGCGGCAGCTCCGTTTTGGGCTTCGCCGCGTCGCCGCTTCCCCGAAGAACGCCGCGTCGCCCCGGAGAAAGCCGCCATTTGGTGTCCACATGGAGGGGGCCCTCTGTTAGGCTGCACGAATTGGATCCAATTGGAGGGGCGTGCCTTGGGCAGCAACCCGATTTCCAAGGTGAAGACCAGCTCCTCTTCTAGATCGCCTAAAAAAAGCGCTGAGTCATAGCCAACAAAAGCACAAGTCTGGAGACACCCGCCGAACTTGGAAAAATAGAAGCTGGTGAATGGCGACATTATCAACCCAACCTCAAAGAACATTGAGAAGCGCAACCAACACCACCAAGCCACGACTTGAGGCGCCCGGCTTTGGCTCTCCGCATCGAAGTCCCACACGTCATCTGGCACGAAACCCCGACATCTCCGCGAGCGATCGGACTCGTTCAAGCCCCATCCGACATTCCGGTCTCGGTTCTGTCAACTTGAGGAGAGGTTTCGGAGGCAAGTCCCAGACGTGCCACCCGGAAAGTTGATGCGCTTTTCGCAGTGGTTTTGCTCGTCAAGCTCCAAAGGAGCGACCCCCCACCCAAACTGGGTGAGGCACGCTCTGATAGATCTCATTCCAGGCGGCTAGTTGACACTTCATTCAGAACCTCCTGGGCCCACACACAAATCAAATTGAAACAAACAAATGGCAGGGCAGAGAAACTCAGCCTGTTGCCAAATGACCTCATGGCAGAACTGGACACAAACCAGCTTAGCATCTTTTGACAATAGGGTTCTGACAGGAGATGTTAGAATGACTTGACTCCTAATCCGGAAAGGCAGAGTCCGAGGACGCAAACCAGAGTGATTCGCGAGATCGCGCCCTTGGGAGGAACCGTCTACCTGTATCTCTGACCCCAGGTGGCTACTAAAGCCCCCCTCCAGAAGGTCGGAGAATTGTCAGCAAGGTGTGGCTTTTTTTGGATGGCATCCTTGTTGGGGTAGCTTGAAAAGGAAACCAAAAGGAAACCAGTTATTTGGGGGGAGCACACCAGCCATTTTAGGGGACACCCATATTTCCATCCGAAGCCAGCTTAAGCATCACTTTTTGGACCAATTGCAGCTGAGTTTCCAAGATACCCCCACCAGTTGCATCAGGCTCTTCCATGTCCCGAATCCTTTGGGACGCCATGCTAGCCCTTGTCTGGGCGCCAAAGCGAGGACCACGCTGTTGCCGCCAAGGAAAGGGAAATGCCCCGTTGGGGGCCTATTTCAAGGCACATCTATTCGGTTGGTTGGGCCTCACAGTAAGAAATGGTTGAAGCAACCCATGGAAAAGGACAATGTTGGTAAAGCATCTGAGCACACAATCCCTGCACACCGCTTCTCTGGGTCAACGTGCCACTCACATCAGGGGCCTCCGCACGTTGTCAGCTCCACAAAAGACAAATCTCTCCAAGCAGTATGGGCAAATCTCGAATGATTCACCCACCTGATGTAGGAAGCTGACCCCCCAGGAAAGGAATCTTTGTCATGGCGGGGGTCTCAAAATAGCGGTCCCTGAAAATGGATGCATGGTGTCTTTTTGGTTTGCTTGTTGGTTGCCTTTAAACACCGCGTCCACCATTTTGAGAAACCCCCATAGCAAGCCAAGGCGCTCTGCACAGTAAGCCATTGCTCGGAGCTGGGCATGACTGCAGCAAAACTCCGAGCGAACTCGTCTTTGGCCCGTAATGTGGTGGAAGACGCTAAGCTTTGGCTCCCGTGTCGAGGCCTGACAGCCTGCCTTGCGGTCTTTCGCACGTATTTGGCTGTGGCCATGTTCGCACTGCGTGGGAGTGGGCGGTCTTGCTAGGAGCTCAGGCTAGAACTGATTCGAGGCAGCATTCCTGTGATCCTGTCCATCCTGCTCTTGGACTTCAACCTGGCCAATTTGTGCCAATGCTGGCGACCCCCAGTTTATAAAACTGAGCCAAAGCGATTTTTGGTGCGCGGCCAATCTCAATACATCCAGCGCGTGAAGCAGCAAAGGATCCCATCCAATTTGGGCAAACAAAGAAGCCGGCACCGGCCAACCGGGACTGTTGGCACTCTCATTCCTGTGCGCAAGTCATCCCCAAGTCTCCCCATGCGGCTCTCCAAATCTGTTCTGATAAATAAGGAATCTGAATGAACTTAAGGCTTCCAGGACCTTTCTTCCAAGGGCTGTCAAGTACCCAAAATGGCCCGCACAAGGGCAATGCCTGGGAACCCCCCGGCAGCTGCCCCAAATACAAGAATATGCAGCTCGTTCCACGCGGGAAACCAGAGGAAAGCGTGTTCAGGAGAGCAGTGGCCCCTCACTGGCCTAGAGGTATGGCTTTGTGCAGTGCACATCTTGGATTGTTGCATGTTGCCAGCGAGCGCAGGGGGAGGGAAAGTCATCCACTTGCCCCTTGAGGCCTTCTCGAGGCCAAGACATGCGCATAGCACGATGGGTGTACCTTTTCATCGCCCATTTTTTAGAAAACGAGGGTTCTGCTCTATCGCAAGAAACATTTGGAGAAAGGCTGGCACGACTCACGCTGACAAGATACTCAAAGTCTGGGGCTGTGCTCAAATGAGACTGTGAACCTGCAGTACCACCACGCCAACGATTTTGAATACGTTAGAGCAAAATATGATTTGAACCTTATTGAGTGTCCCTGTTTGCGGGTCATTTTGTGAGTGCCCTGCGCCCCTCCCAAGTCGATAGAGACAACCGGCTGACTGATCCGAATGCCGCCTATCCTGGGTGTCCTTTTGGTAAAAGCATGACGGCGCGAATCAAAACCAAACGAACACCTGCGCGTATTGTCAAGTGTTCCAAACCTGAAGGACACCTACAACTCACCATGGCCGCATTGAGGCTTGCGCAACAGACTCCCGACCAATTTGTGAGCACGCAACAAACGCACCAGCGCAAGGAGCCGGGCACGATTTTCAAGCACCTTGGGCGGCAGTTTCAGAATTCCGTGCAAGGCGAAGCGGGGACGGGAAGCTGCGAAGGCGAGGCAAAGCGAAGGCACAGGGGCCTAACCGCTACTGCCATTCTCTAAAGCAGGCAAGGACCCTATTCAAGGTAATCTGCATCTCCACCTGTTTTGAAGGCTGGCAGGCCTGAACAGGGACATTTCAGCCAGAATTCATGGTGAGACGATTCGGCGCTCAGGTATGCCAGTCTGCACAACGGCACGTCCTCAGAAACCCGCTGCGATGCACAAACAAAAGCCACCGATCAAAGCTCTGGCTGGATGGCCCAGCAGCAGCCTGTGGTCCAGAACCAAACCAAACCGAGCATGTCTCTTGCCGGTCTGATATGCTTGCAGGTGCTCCTTGTTTACCTTTTGGAGGGTGTTCCCGATTGAAATCGCCTAGAAAAAAGCTAAAATCCCCGTGGCACACATCCTGTGGCCTCCATGTTTACAGATGTTTTGCTAAAAACAATTTCTGCTCCTAACAACTTGTCTAAAATAAATGCATGTTTCGACAAAAACCGCTCGGGGCATCAACATATATGCCGGTGAGGAACCCATTCCCTGTAACATGTTCGGAATTTGCGCTCGTTTGCACTTTGTTGCACCGATGTGCGCTCGTGTGGCACATTTGTTGTGCTCGTTTCGGTAATGACTCTTATCAAAATAACATGAAACTGCCGAACTTGATTTCTACTCGAAGCCCGAGCGATTGTGGAGCAACAAAACGCTGCAACATGTCAAGTGTGTATCGAACCAGGGCAAGGCAGAAGTTTTGCAACGCTGGAGGCCCTCCAAAAAGGACCACCCAGCTACGACACGTTTTGCGGCCCCTGCCATGGGTTCGACAGGGCAATCCGGTCCTCATGGGTTCGCTTTACATCAGCCCAAAGCCGAAGAACCGCAGGGAAGAAGTGATAACATCGCCCAGTTTGCCACTGACCCTGGTCCAAAAGAGACCAAACATTTCTGGGGTTGCCCATTTGTAGTCGCGAAACCAACAAGAAAGAGAACCATGGTACCGCTGAACGACTGAAATGGCATCCGCTAAAAAACAACAAAAGCCTCAGTTTTTAACACGGCCCGAACACCCAGATGAGGGGGCTTCCCAAAATGGACCTCTTCGATGATTTCAAAGAGAAACCAAAAGCAAACCACCCGTTTTAAGGAGTTCTCAAATCTAAGGAAACCAAGTCACACCAGGCTTACGGCTAGGGCGCGCAAAACTCCAGCTGAGCCTGAGCCGCCGGCGCCGGTCGCTTCCGGACTCCGGACACTCGCGCTGCCCCTGCCCCTGGCGAGAGGGATGCGAGGGTCTCACTTCCCAAAGCAGCAAAGGCTCGCTGTTGATAATCCAGCTGGACCCGGGTACCTCGAATGCAAAGACTCCTTCTAGCCAAAGCAAAAGCACACCGTTCATAACCATCTTCCGCAAAAACGCCCAAACTGTTTAAGTATTTTACCACTCATATTGTCTTCACCAAAAGTGTCATGTTTAGGAACTCGGGGAGTGAGGGGTTGAAAGCTGAAGCCGAAGTGCCCATGTTTCCTAAGGCCACCAGCCCCCCAAAAAGACTTGTGAGCGCTGGCTCGCTTCCGACACCGGCGCCGGGGGCAATCCGAGAGCGGATCTTAACCCAGCTGAGTGACCCTGGTAGGATTCGCGGACACCAAGCAGCCCACCGAAGCAAACGGCGGGACGTGGCCAGCAAACTGGTTGCCACATCAACTCGCCCCATGGGAAGCAAACCCAAAAGGAAAGGGAAAAGTATGCCACCAGAGGGTCGAGGGCATGTGGCCCTGCAGATTACCATACCCAAACAACCATCAATTGCAAGCCCCATTTCGGGTGTCTTGTTTTGGGGGACCCCCAAAATGGTGTTCATTGTGGTTTCCCTTTTAATCCGCCAAAAAGGGGGTAAAAAAAATCAACAAAAAGACACACCCAGTTTGGGGTATAAGTTAAGTACCCCAGGAACATGGAACCTGACTGCGGATGTGAAAGATCAGTTTCCTCCAAAGAGTTTTCTATGTTGGTGGAAAGGTACTTGCCGTGCCCCTCCAGGGGCTCGAAACATTCCTTACGCAAATCTGGCAAAAGCCGGCGAAAGATACACCCACTGCAGATTCACCCTTCACGAAAGATGGCGTTCTGGGAGCTTCACATATCGCCGAGGAAGAAAATGGGGGAGAGGGGCTTCCCTCCTGAAGACGTGGATGACGTCCAAAGGTTGCAAATAGGGAACAGTCAAAGACCGGGCGTTTGCCAGTGACCCTGCCAGCAAAACCGATGCAGCTTTGCCCTACAGCCAGGGCTCCCATGACTCGTCTCGTGGCCAAGTAGAACACAGCGACTTCGATGTATGCTGCGTGTGACCCGATATTCAAACATGTCGGGAGAACTACTTTTGATGGCTATC
>CAUJNA010003426.1:395000-405000 GCA_963377175.1 Effrenium voratum
CTTGCCCTAGATATCAAGCTTCCAAACTCGACTTCTGAGAGGTCACTCGGCGGCGTCAAAGTGTTTCACAAAACAAATAACCCAAATTGCACTTTTCGGACGCGTCTGTGAGATAAAGTGGTCGACACCCCCTGGCACCAGTATTTTAGTACATACAGCCAAGGAAATGCTTTTCAGCTTTCTTTCTACTTGTAGATGTCGCGATGGCTTTTGGATAAAGTGGTTGAGACCCCCAGCCTAAGTGGTCGACACCCCCAGCATGACCAGTATTTGGGTAAAAACAAGGCTTGTGCCCTGACTAAAAGTAGACGTTGCCACGCAAAGCAAAGCAAACAAAGAAAACAACGCAAAGCAAAGAACACAAAGCAAACAAAGGAAACGGAGCAAGAAGCCCGGAAAGAACAGTTTGTACCCTCTTTCCAACAATCATGGGAGTGGACAGGAAGATTCTCAAGAAATCAAAGTAGTTCTCCCACGCCTTTCTGTCAGCTTCCATGATTGTTGGAGGGAGGACAGAGGCGCCTTTTCCCCAAGAGCCGTCTCAGGAATGAGCCCAAAGACTGCCATGGCCACGAACTTGTAACAAACACATCGACGGCAAGGACTGGGAGCCTCTTCTTCTGGCTGGTGGAGGGGCGATCCTTCTCCTTCACCTGCAGCGATTCTGGGGTCCAAATGCGCAAGCGGCCGACACAATCCCCTTTGAACATCACCCCCCCCAAAAGGAGACTCCCCTCGCGAGGGCAACCAAATGGTGATGTGCAAAACTGGGGGAGGGCGGAAGGCCCCTTCTGGTCATATTGCTTTTTGTGGGCATTGAAGCAAAGTCCGCCACACTTTGCTCAACCAAAAGGGCAGTGGGGGCAACAAAGCACTGCCAACGGTGTGGCTTCCTTGTGTGCCACATGCAGTGGCGCAATCCAAACCAGAAACTCACGGTTCAAGTTTGACAATCTAGCGAAGAGGCAACACTAAAACTTGCAACCTTTGAAACCCCAGGACAAAACTGGCAGATGTTCCCATAGCTGGTGTCTTCGGCAAGAACCCAACACGACGAGACATGTTCATTTTGCTCCCCGCGGGAATTTCCTGCCAGCTTTTGCGGACTGTGGAAGAAACCGCCAACTGCGCCAACCAAAAGCTCAACAGTCCATTCGCAAGGGTCCAACTGCGCTGAAGCTTCTCTCGTATGAGTTTCAGAAGCCTTGGCACACAGAACATGCCGCACAGGAGGCCCCTGTTTCCGTCTGCTGCGATTTTCAAAGCTTAGACCGGTGAAGCCTGGGCATGCCGAAAACTTTGGCGCCGCTCCGGTTCAAGTCTCTGTCACGGCGAAGCCTCTCGCCCTTTGTGCGGCTCAGCTCCCAGAAATCCGTCTGAATAATTCCGTTCGGTTTGCCGGCAAGGACTAGGATTTGGAACAAGGACGGAGGAATCGCACACATCGCCAAATTGCTCGACTGCACCCTGCATTTATCGCAGTTGGACAGCTACATTTCCTGGCTGGAAGCACGACAACCACCACTCCAAGAGTGGCAGGTGCACATCCGCCATCGATGCTACCCCTATCTAATCGAATTCGACGTGCACATCGCGGCACTGTTCTCAGGTGCACTGCCAGTGCCGGTGGTGGCTGGGCTGTGGTGCAACAAAACCCTTTGATCTGTGAGAAACATCTCTTCGGCTCCCAATAGAAACAAGCAGACATCCTTTTGTTTGACGTTCAAGGGGACAACTCAGCTTCCTACCATAACTAGCGGAAGGTCCTAAGGCTCGCCTTTTCTTGCTTTCTTAGTTGGCAATGTTGGAATGAACTTTCCACCCGTGCTACGCAACACCACAATGGGAAAATGGGCGTTGCAACATTTGGGGAGAGAACTGACCGGCAAGCAAACATGCTGCGAGTCAACAAATCGTGGCCCAAAGCACGGCTCTGGTAAATCACGATGCAGTCAACAAGGAGCATGGTCAACTTGGATACTCGTTTTTTAGCCCAAACTTGAAAAGAAACACATCCTAAGCGCCTTCTGCTTTTGGTTTCCAAGGTAGTTGTGTTTCGTTTGAAAGTCACTTCCTGACTAACCCTTTCCCGAAAGGAACGTCAGAAGCCGACACCGCAGCGAGCGGATGTCGCGCATGCGAATTTCGCTCGGACTCACGGCTCACCCTGTGCCGCCTCAGCGAGGCACGGCACGTGGCGCGCAAAGCCGAGACCCGTCAAACGCACCAAACCTTGGCGCATTTCTCATAGGTGCCTCGTCTTTTTCCACTTCTTCGGGTTGCTTGAAAGGGAAACCCAGACGGAAGCCCACTGATTTTGCTGGGGTCAAAAGACAAACTCTTGTGACAAGGTGGGCAAGAGGATCACTTGGGCACCCCAGATCACTTGGGCACCCCAAGAGGTTTTTTTCCAATACTCTTGTGACAAGGTGCACGTCTTGCCACGTCTTGCCCTGCCTGATGGCATCTCTGGAGGCAACTCCCAGAAACCAGAGCTGACCCAAAGCATCCCTCTGGCGTGCTGAGAAGTTGGTCGACAAGTCTCGAGAACGTCTGGAGCCCAGCCTTCAAAAAAAAACAATAATGGCAATCAGGAAACTGCAAAGTGTACCCACTACAGCTGGGGGTAGCTCATGCAAAATAAATCCAAAGGCCAAACGAGCCACATGCTATATTCTATACTCATGACTTGTGGTTTTGCAGTACCCAAAGTCCAGCTCGATCTTTTTGCTGGCCCTTTCAGAGCTCCCGAAAATCGAAAAGGCCAACAGGGCGCCCCCGCCGCCACCCGCAGCGCCATGAGCAGGTGGAAGGCAAAGGGCGCCAGGGAGGTGCGCGGCTCCTCCGACTAGTTGGGATGTCTTCGTTGATGTCCCTCCCATGGAACGAAGAGTACCAAGTCCCAACCGAGGGTGGTGGTGCAAAAGGGGGACAACTATTGCAACTGATGCGACACCAGGCCTTTTGCTCACCACCAGCCACAAGGGATATGTTGGGAACCTTATGCGAGTCAGAACCAAACATCAGAGGTGGACCAAACGGCCCCGCAAAAAAGGTCAATGGGCAAATGATGAAAACAAAGACTAAAAACGCTTTGACCGGCAACTGTAAGCCCTCTTTTGGTACCTTGGCACCAAATTGACTGCGGTACTCCGGGCCCAACTGGTGCGGGATTTTGTCCATCCACGGCAGGGTGCGGTTGGCTCGGGGACGTTAGCCTGCTTCTCTCTTGCTTCGGGTTCCAGAGAGTCGCTAGGCCAACAGGTACACCCTGCACCCGTGCCCTGGGGGAAAGCTACCTGAGTGCCCGAAACCTATTGACTGTTGAGTTCATGTCGGCCTTGCGACAAACTTACTTTGGTTCCCAGGCCAGTAGAACCACCTGTTTTAATGACCAATACATCGGTTGTTGTGCGCTGCTCAACTGGGGGGGATTGGCACTCACAAAGAGACTTCGACAGGTAGCGGCGATGGTATGACCCTCCACCGGGAAGGCGACACGGTCAGCTACGTGATGTGCCAAATCCTGTTCGTGAACTTGGAAACGGCTCGAAAGCGCTGGTCCGGCCGATGTTTCTTTGACCAAGCCCTAAACTAGCCATACATAGGAATTGTCTCAAAAACAACCCCCCAAGTTGAGCACCCTCAAAATAGGACCATAAGTATAGTTGAAGAGTGCGCACTCCCACACTGGAAAATGTAGTCCAAAGGCATTGCCAGCTTATCTTCAAACAAGCGGGGGTCGAGTGTTGACCTCAACCAAAGATGCCACATGTGCGCTGGCTGTTGGGCTACCTGTGCCTACCCCCCCCCCCCCCAACCCGAACCTGCGCAATGGCCAATGTTCGGGGAGTCCAAATCCTTATGTTGACAAGTCATACCCATATTTTCCATGGTTGCGGGGGTTTTCGCCACACTCCCTCGTCTTCCTCTCGCGCCTGGGGGTGTCTGCCTTGCAGCGCTTCATCTGCCGCCTGGCACAAAACGACTCGGAGATCAGAGGCCCCACTCGAGAACGCCAAGATACCGCAGTTGCTTTCCAGGTTCAGGATGAAGGAGTTTTGCGTTGCCTGTTGCCCAGGAGTCAACTTGAATAATTCAGAAGTCTCCTGGCACTCAACCCCTTTAGACAAACCAGGGCTTCCATTCGCGGAGCCTCACAGGACTTCGATCCATACCAAGTTCATGCAGTCACCACTGGCCAGACAATTGTAAAAGGGGCGTCCGAACCTTGTGACGTAAGAGAGAGATTAGATAAATGTGATTTAGTGGCTGCGCTAACAATGGCGAGTAAACGTAACCATCTGGCACACTCCCCTAGAAAAAAGTCGAGAGGGGATGTGCTTGTGAGTGAACGTAACCATCCCCCACCCCACCCCACCCCAGCCCAACCCACCCCCACCCCACCCTGAAAACCGAAGTACACGCACATTGGCCCAGGCGCTGGGTGGCTAATGCGCCAAAAACCGGGGGTGGTGGGGGTCTGCTTGGGGGGGGGGCCAGGGGGGCAATTTTTCAGGAGTCACACTCCATCAGTGCCTTCTGCGGCAGCCGCGGCGCCAGCCAGGCAAGGGCCTCCGGATATGAGTTGTGGAGGTATGGAGGTGAAGGGGTATTTCCTCACAAGCTTGTCTTGGTGGTGAAAGCATCCATACCTACCCAGGCTGCGTGTCGACCCGTTTAGATTCCCCGCTCTTGTTTGGGGAAGCCACGGTTTGCCCGATGAATAATCGGAAGAATCAAAGTCAACACGCGAAGATACTGAATCTCATTCATGGAAAAAGAGTTAACATGGATGGATCAAGCTACCGGGATCTAAAACTCTCTCGGCGCCAATGTGGTGGCACAAGGAGTGCAAGGCTTGCCGTCTTAAAAAGCGACCCCAAACAAATGAGAAAACATCCGCAGACGCCGTGATGGCTCGAGAAACCCGAGCCGCCGAAAGCCATCGCCTCACTATCCTGGTGACCACGGCCGGTGCGAGTTTTTGGGCTGGGGGGCTCTCTCGTCCCCCCAAAGAGGACAAGAGAAACTGGGTGCACCAATGAGAAAGTCAGCCTGCAAAGCCCCCTGCACACTTACATGGAACCCCGACAACAACAGCATCTTGAGACGAAGTTCCTTTTGCGGGGCGACTTTACGAGTAGTATGATGAGCAGTTTTGATTGTGTCTGAGTGTTGCTGAAAAAGAAAAGATCCCAATAGTCCAAATGCTCATGGGGGGCCAAATTGGGAATAGCATCCCCTTGTGGCCAGAACCCTCCAGAACCCTCCCTGATAGGCACCCATAGCTTTCAGCTGTTGGCGAAAACCACAATTGTTCCACTAAAACGGTCTTCCTAAAACGTATCAAGTCCAGGAACTCGGGGTGTGAGACAATGGCATCCCCTTTTGACCTCAGCTGTTGCGAGAAAAACATATTTTTATTATCTACCAATTTATAAATATATATATATATATATGTTTTAAATATATATATATATGTTTCAAATATATATATATATATATAAACAAGAAAAACACCTCCCTTTTTAGGCAGGGAGAAACGTATGGTGCCACTGAAACCCATGGCTCCGCGCCCGGCAGGCCCCTGGCAAGCGCAGCAGGTGGTGAACGCCAGGCACCTGAACGGGGCCGACCCCGAAAAAGGGCCCCAGCGGATTGCACGGGAGGAAGGGGCCAACGATGGGGAAAAAGCACGCACTCTTTTTGGTTGGTTGTTGACTGTAAACGGAAACCCCCTCGGAGGAAAAAAAAAAAAACAGCCCGACCCTGCTGGTGAACAAACATCTGGGTTGTTCGAAATGGGGGGGGCGATCCGGGACACCACAGCACGGGAAACCACGACCATCTTGCATCAGGATGAAGGACTGATGTTGAACACCCCCCCCCCCAAAACAAAACAAAAAACATATAAATATATATATATATATACCCAGGGAATCCAAAGACCAGAGTAAACAGCGTTTCATACGTCTTTAGCGAGTAAACATGGTCTTGGGAAATTTCACGCTCATTCACGCTGCTCACGTGTTCACCTCTTGTTCTGCCACTGCACAGTCAGGCATCACCACCGCATTTTGCGCCAGATTGGTATTGATATTGTGTGCACAATTTTCATTGTTCGATAAGATAGTGCTAGGCGCACGTGTAGTCTAGTGTTGGAGCCAGGCGTTTATTAGGCACCACGCCAGGATCATCCATTGGCTGGCTGGACACACCACAATTTACACTTCAGGGCTTGCACGAGCTCCGTGCTGGGAAGTAGACCGAGCTTGCCATGCACATTACACACAGGAAGAATCCAATGTACAATGCGCACATGCTAATTTTGTGGAAACATTGCGGCCAAATTTTGCAGGCCCAAGGATCTAGTCCGAGCCACATAGCTGGGCAAACGGCTTTGTAGCCATGTAATTGTTGCAGACCGAACCAGCAGGCTGTGGCATTTGGATCTAGGGGGGAATTCACGTTTTTTCACGGGTAAACTCCGTCTTTCACGGGTAAACTCCGTCGTTCGCGCACAATTCACGGTTGGCTCACGGTCCCCGATTTGTCAACGATATTGGTGAAGCATACAAATATGAACCGATACTGTTTGAGATTCCCATACAGCACAGCTAGCCTAAAAGCATCCAATTACCACCTCCTAGACGGTAGCCCTGCCCATGGCACAACCCAAGACACGCTGTTGCGCAGTGCTGCTACGAGTGTGTTGTTGTGCGCGTGACTTCTTGTATGCTGATGCCATCCAGCAGCGAAATACTTGCATGTGGCCAAGGTAATCTTGATCCATGGGGTCCATATCCATGCGTGCTGCATAGCTAGCATGAAGGCTTACCTTGTCACATGCGCGGAAAATATGCCATACATGACTGCAATGTACATTGTTTGGCATGCAGGCATGCATGTTGCATCACCGGACGTTTGATGGTGCTTTCAGTTCTTGGGCCCAGTCAACAAATACCCCATTCACGGGCCATTCACGGGTAAACACCGCCTTTTGGGTTAAACACCGTCTTTCTGTAAAGACATAGTTTACTAGCGACTTGGAAGTTGGGTATATATATGTAGACATGACAGTCAACAGGAAGGCGCTTCTCACTGTCTTAACTGCCGACACGTGCATACCGTGAGCCTGGTAATCTTGGGCCCCAAAGCCTTTGCAGGTAAAGTACTGGGTTTCCCCACTCCCTGATAACCTCCAAACTGCAACCTGCTCACGTTAGGCGATCAAGCGACTGGCAACCTGGCAGGTTGCATCAAAAGAAAAGCACAACCTGAACATCCCAAAATAAGGCATCCTACCAAACAGGGGCCTAGCAATTTAAACAGTATTGGAAGTGAATGCTCTGGGGGATTTAGCGCGAGGAAAAGAATGCAACCTTGAGGAACCCAAGTCGGCCCTGGAAAAGGTTGGCTGCCTTTCCAGGTCGCCATACTCCGAGCCCCGCACCTTCAGAGCCCATCCAAGGTAGCGGATCAGCGCGTCCTGGGCACGAGCCAAGCCTACCAGCGCAATACGCGCAACCGGAATGGCACTGCACACCCAACGTAAACGGCCGTGTCTCAAGATAGAGGAACCCTAAACAATGGTTGTTTCCTTTCCCTGCAATCCCCTTCCCGTCGTATGAAACCCACCCCTATTCACAAATACTTTTACAGCAACAAAACCAAAAATGTCCCCACCCCTATTACTTTTGCTTGCCCCAATGCTGAACCAATACTAAACTTCTGACGGCCCGTACTGCGGGGTGACTTTGGCACCTCCCTGTCCACCAAAAATTACATGTTGCATTTCGGGCCCTTGGCTGCGCCGCAGCACAGGCTAGAATTTTCAAACTGCCCGAAAATGACATTGACTGGTTTTGATTCGAACTTTGCGACGTTGGCCGGATTCTTGTGCGAGGATTGGGTGGACCCGGTTGAACAAGGACCCAAGTGGAAATTCTGGTGGACACCCTGGCACTCCATTGGCCGATATGCTCCCAAAACAGAACTATAGTTTCAATACATGTTCATACATTCGCCTCGGCCCCCAGGGCCAGGAAGGTGGTCAGACCCCTTGATCCTCTAGAAAGATTGTTCCGTCCAAACCCCCCCCCAAAAAAATAGAAACGTGCTCCGGCTGCCTCCAGTCCGTTCGAAGCAAGCCTGGAAGCCCCAAGGCCCTTCAAAACCGATCACAAACCAGTGCCAGAAACCTGCAAATTCCTCCTCACAAAGCCGGTTCAAGTCTAGTCAAAACCGGTCAGATTCCCCTTACTTCCTCAACTTCACAAATTTATCCGGAACTCCGGTCAAATCCCACCAGAAACCGGCCAAATTCCCAGCCCGATCAAAATCCCAATTGTTGTCTCCCCAAAACCTTAAAACAAATAGAAGCCGGCCAAACTCCCCTCTAGAAACCCTGTCACATCCCCTCTAGAAACAGGTCCAACTCCGGTCAAATGCCCCGAAACCGGCAAAGCTCCCCCCAAAAACCAGTAGAAGTTTGCACCTTCGCTTGGCCCAAGCCCGCTGCCGTTCTGTAGCTCTCTGGGTTGAAGACATGTGGAAACACGCCCCCCCCACCCTCTATCTTGGAAACCAGCTCATGCATTTCGGCGCCGACTCACCCACTCCAATAAACAGACTTCAAGGCAAACTACAGCACGGTATATGCCTCAAAGCCAGCCAAAAGCGGACTGGCCGAGGTGGGCAACGCGAAGCGTTTACAATTATACTCTGTTGGGGGAGAGGCAGGGCGGGATTTCAAATTAGGGGGAAGAGATGAAGTCATCGAAGCAGGCAACCTGTAATGCGTCTAGCGTTCTGGTCGTGGGGATGTGGAACGCCTTCGGGTAGCTGAGGGGGGTTGCTGCCAACAACTGAGAAGACCCAAGCAAGATGCTCGAAAAGTTGGGTGAGTTCTGTGAGATTTGTCCATGTTTTTTGTTGAGGATATAACTTACTCCACACATAATCCTATCCATAAACCTCACCGTCAACTTCCATGTTTGTTGGAGGGAGGGAGGGTGTGTATTTGTTTAAATATATACCTGTATACATGTATGCATGAAATGTGTGTGTGCGTTCCAGTCTTTCCTGCTGCCAGGACTATCAGCCCCCCTTCTGGTGCTTCCAAGCAGTGCTTCCTGGGCCACCCGGCCGCATGGTCCGAGATGGGGCGGTAAGGCAGCAACACGTCGGCATGCGGCGCCAGCCGTGGGAGGTGGGGCGTCACCAACGCGGAGTGCCTCGTGGATTTTGGTGTTGCGTTGGTGGCGCGGTGCTAGGGAAACCAAAAAGATGCTCTTCGGCTTCGACCCTTTTTGGGGAGTTGAACCCGATTCCCGCAGAAGGGAAAGATGTACCCCAAAACCGTTGGTTTCATGTTGATTTCCCCTTTAGACCAATCAAAAACAAGGTACCGAGCCTCGACCCCCCACACACACACACAAGCACACACACACACACACAAACACACACACACACACCAAAAAAAAAAACACGCACGCACGCACGCACGCACGCACCCCCGCACACACACACACACACACACACACACACACACACACCCACCCACCCACCCACCCACGCACGCACGCACGCACGCACGCACCCACGCACGCACGCACGCACGCACGCACGCACGCACGCACGCACGCACGCACGCACACACGCACACACGCACACACGCACACACGTAACCCATACACACACACACACACACACACACACACACACACACACACACACACACACACACACACACACACACACACACACACACACACACACACACACCCACACCCACACCCACACCCGCGCACGCACGCACCCGCCCACGCACGCACGCACGCACGCACCCACGCACGCACGCACGCACGCACACACGCACGCACGCACCCACACACACACACACACACCAACATTGAACATCAAATGGGACACAACTGCTTCCAAAAACAAACAACACGCAACGAGACCCCCTTTTTGTCCCCTCAAGCGCCAGCCC
>CAUJNA010003426.1:410000-447500 GCA_963377175.1 Effrenium voratum
GGGGGGGACTGCTGCAGTCAGAAGTTCAACCATTTCCATCCCCTGGGTAGCCCAGACCCCCCAACCCATGGGTAGTTGATGTTGAAGGGACACCCCTCCCAAAAACAAGTTGAAGAAGGCCGGTCTTGATGGAACTCACAGGACTTCCGATTGGACATGATTCCTTTGATGGACGAAACATGGAAACATGTATGCCCGGGCCATCTATGGCAATCTCTACACCAAGCAACCAGGTGTGTTAATCCATGTCGAAGTGCCGAAAACAAAAAGTCAGCTCAAGACATCACCATCAGTGCTGGCAGCGTCAGTGCACCGGGCAAGAAATACAAACGACGGGAGCTATCTAATCCTGGCCCAGAAACCAATGCATAAACCCGGGCCTGCCAATGCAACACATGAATGTGGTTCTCTCTGTTCCTGTTAACTGCTCGCAAATGAGACGTAATTTGCCCACATGGTGCATGTGCCACAAGGCAACTGCAATGGGTGCCCGGCTGAGGGTGCATGCACAAGGTGGAGTGTGCAACCAAGCTTTCTGTTTTGCAACCATTGCTCTGCGCAATATCAACTTTAGTGATCGCCCCTTGCAGGTCCCTGCATGGCATCGGAGCCTCGCCATCATGCGCGATTCCTGGCTGCCATCATAGAGCTGTTGGGGCATTTCGTGGAATTGCATTCAAATGGCTCGATCCGAACGAGAAAGTACTGATCATGGGGCTAGCAGACTCACGCAAGTCTAAACGCTCGAACCTCCGGAGGAAATCCGTACCAGAACATTTACTTACAGCCTCTCTGATTGTTGTTCGGCAACAACCAAACGAGTAGGTTCCCATGCGCACACACACACGCACATGTTGTCTTGCTAAGCGACCAGCAAAAGATTGCAAAAGAACCGCCATAACCGCCTGTGTCTGGTGATGTCTATTGGGGAAATTGCTGGAAAAACGGAAAATCCGTCCAGTGCTACTCCTGGCAGCACAGCATTCTTGCTGCCGAAACCATCTGCTTTCCTGTTCCTTTGACGAGGGGCGTGCACCGGCACCTTACAAATGACAATAGTAACTCGTTCTTCGTCTGATTGCGCAAAGGTCAAAAAATCCGTTTGTGTCATATGTTGATTCACCGCCGTTTCACGGTCTGTGTCAAAATTGCATTAGCCCACAATCTGGGCTTCCACTGATGGCAGCCCGAGCGTGGAGCCAGCTCGGCCGATGCACCTACCGAAAGAGGCGCATCGAGCGGACGAAGGCGAGGTAGAAGACCCCTGCCACGACCAAGCTGAGGTAGTAGCCAAACCTCCGGAAAGTGTTTGTCCACAACACACGGAAACCGCAAAAACGCAACCTACACGATGTCTTTGAAAGGAGCCTGCTTTTGGGGTGCCCCGCTGGGTTCCATGTAAATTCGCACAGGGCAACACAAAATCTTCAGGAAATCAGGATCCCTCCAAACATGTGAAAACAATCTGGCTTTGGACTTATTGCTCTAAAAACCAGGTTTTCCAAAACCTGGCTGTGGCTTTTCGGACCGTGCCGGACAAAGGCATGGTCGTACAAAGCCCGCATGTTTCTGCATGGAGGGACTTTATCCAACATAGGTAGCAATTCTGCCAAGAAATCTTGGTAAGTCACCAGAAACCTCGCCCCAGCTCAAGCGGCCTAAAGAACAGTTGGGACTGTTGAACGGCTTCCATGTCGGTTTCCATTTTGAGCCATACCCAGAATGAACAGGTTGGCAGGCTTGCAGCATTTGCATGCCCCTCTACATGCTGAGAGAAACCCTTTTTTAACAGGACCGCGTGCCAACCTTGAAACCAACCCCATCCCCGGCTAATCTGAGCCACTCGATGTGGCCGTCGTTCAGGTCATTGGGCATGAACTTGCCTCAGATCCAGCGCCGATTCTCACGTGGTCAGAACAAGGCCATGGCTTTTCTGCGCTAGTCTAAATTTCATGGCCACATGTGTCCCCAACAAAGGAACCAATTCGGAACCTGTCCAAAGTTGACCACCTGTTGCCCCCCTTTGGGGAACCTTGGGGGAAAAGAACCCAAGATCCCACCCCAAAACCCCGGAGGGGTTTTACGAGGGGCTGAGCGCGGTGATTTGCACGCCGAAGATGGCCGTGCTCAGGGCCTGGACCAGCAAGGTGGCCACCTCAGGATAAAGAAGATCGACACGGCTCTGCCGCAAACTTGGGGGCGTTTGGGACCCCAAAGATGGCGGGGGGTTCCTGCTTTAAGCAAAACCCCAAACAAAAGTGCCAACACAACCCCCAGTAGAGCTGACTGGACCCCTGTTTGCCCCCATGACTTAGGGGGGTCATAGGATGCAAAACCTCCCAATCCCCACTAAAATCGACTAAAATGGGTGGTGCACCTACCCCAAAATGGTACCATTGGTTTTGACCCACAGCCACATGGGCTCGGGTTTGTTTGGATGGCAGGGCGCAGAAAGTGTCTGAGCCCCGCGCCACAGCTAGGGTGCGGGTTGCTGCAGAGCTGCTGCCTCAGCCAAAGATTGCCGGGGCAATGTCTCCGGGAGGGGGTGGGGTTGTCAAACATATGGCTGTGGGTCAAGAATATGTACCCAAAATGGAACCCTGGCAAATGGAACCAAAGACTAAAACCTCCGGTCCCCTGGTGGTTTGATTTTGATCCATACCCATATGGCCGCCTTGTTGGATCCTGGTGCCTTGTGCCGAAGGGGATACCAAGAGGGCCCCAAAATGCCGCCTTGCCTCCTCTCAGAATGCGGAATCCAGAAAATGGTGTTCCTTTTGGCAAAAGGGGTCCGAGAATCCCATCTTGAGAAACCCCCCATTTTCATCTTCCCAGTTCACTGGCATTGGGTGCTTGCCTCACCAAGCCCTTGGAGTTCCTTACGCTTTCCCCACAACGAGGTTCCCTTCATCTGCCTTCAGGTTGCTGATTTCAACTGAGTGGCTTTTTGAGAACATCCTTTCCAAGTTGAAAGCCAGCGTTTGTTGGGGCCCCAAATTCGACACACATGGGGCAACCCAACAAAAAAACAACTGAAGATAATGACTGCTTTTAGCTTTGGCTAGATCTTGAAAAACGGGTTTTCCGCGGCACATACAGTTGAAATCAGGGGAAATAGGGTGAACCCCAAAGTTTGCTGTCCCTTTGGTTTTGCTTCCCGGTCAAAACAAGCCCCAAAAGGGTACCGATCCATTCAAAAGGCATTTGGAACGGTGAGGCATGCCCGCGCAGAGTAGAAAGTGGGATTGCCTTGGTGAAGGGAGCAAAATGGAATCCCTCGAATGTCAAAGGAGTTTGAAGAACCCATGGACCCGCAAAAGGGGGGTCCCCTCCCAGACTCCCAGACTCCCAGACTCCCAGACTCCCCGTGTTGAAAAGGAAACCACTTGGCTTCGCACAGTTGCCAGTTGGAGGGGCTCTCTGCGATCCCAACCGGCCGTGCTGGCAAGGTGCTGTATGCCAGGTGCATGATCACTGGGTTGGTGTAAATTTCCTTGGCAAGAAAGCGCGCAAGCAGGCTGCCTACATCCAGGTGCTCAATGCTACTGTGCTGCGAATCGGCTAAAGTGTCATGTACGCACATGCATGAGCTTGTATGCACGATTACATGAAAGGCAGGGCCCAAAACCACAAAAATAATACAGGGCCTCCCTCTTGCATGCACGCATATAAAGTGATTTCTGAAGGTGGTTGGTTCCTTGACGTGTCCCTTGCCCAAGTTCACTTCCGGAGCCCAGGGTCAAACAAAAACAGGAACCCGACTTTCTTCAACGGGTTCCCACAATTCCTTCGACCTACAAGCACCCCAAGAAACATGAGGACTGGTCGGACGCTAGCCCATAGAATTTGCCAAGAAAGAAAAACACGTGTGTTTGAAATATAACGTCAATTGCGCATGGCAATTTCAATCACGCCTTTCTGGTGTGGAACGCACAATTGAAACACATCTTGACCGATTTGTTGCCCCCTTCCTTTCTGACGTTTTCGTTTGTTTTCCTCGGGAAAGGGCCCGCGAAGCTGCGGACGGAATGGGAAACTCCTGAGACGCAGCGAATCTCTATCCCGAAGCACTTATAGAGATACGGAGTGCCAAAAGTTCGGCACAGCCGTCAGCACAAACGGGACTGACCCTGCGATTGTGTAAGGGTCATTGGAGATTTGAATCAGCAATTGCAGTTGCTTTCGCTGCCAGAGTATTTGAGATCCATGAGGCCATAAGGGCCAGAAGCTCTAAATCACTCGTGGTTTTGAGCAATGCCGATGAAATGGCCAATCAATCCCCCTGCTTCTTCTCATCTTTGGTTTTCTTCGGCGAGCATCCCCAATGCCGCAGAGCATGAAGGGGATGAACATCCATACCGCGTTGATCTCGGACATGTGAACCCCCGCTGGAGCACAGTTGGAGATCCTGTGACGCGAGTCTCCATGGGGACAAGAAATTTGGCACCCCTTTTGTTGTTTCACGCCCATTCCAAAGGGGACATCCCTCCACAAGGGCATGCCCCCTGCAACAAAAAGTTAAAAAAGAAGAAGCGGAATAGATGTTTAGATGGCGGAAATAACTAGGCTGAAAGAAATCCCAGCCGCCCGAGTTTCAGTGTCAGATCATTGGTCAATGAAGCTTCGATGTAATGCGAGAAACCACTGCCTAACAAGAAACATGGCAACATCCTGCTCTTGTCTTTCAGGACGCTCGCAGGCTCAGACGCACTTCTTCTTCTTCTTCTTCTTGTTCTTCTTCTTCTTCTTCTTCTTCTTCTTCTTCTTCTTCTTCTTCGTCTGCTTCTTCTTCTTTGTCTTATTCGTCTGCTTCTTCTTCTTCTTCTTTGTCTTCTTCTTCTACATTTAGATGGTATAGCGACTATCTAGTCCTTGAGGGGTGGGCATTCTATGTTCCAAGTTGGTTTAGGAAAAGACATCCTGTCAGCAGCATGGAACTTGCAATAGGATTGCCATGAAGTTCACAGATGTGATCCTGGCTGGGTTCCGCTTGAGCCGCTCGCCATTTGCGAAGAAACACTGCGAACTGGGGAAGGGTCAAACAAGCCCACCTTCACGTCTCACCTGAAGATAACTTGGCCCAAAAGAGGGCTTGTAAGAACTCCCCCCCCGAATCCTCCCTCAAATCCTCCCCAAACTAGAGACCACCAAGCATGGTGTCAACTTCTTAGATGCGCACCTCGTCACACTGGTTTTAAAGCTAGGCTCGGACAACGTCCGTCAACGCTCGGTACTACAGTTCAAGACCCTAACTACTGCACGTAAGCAAAGAACAGACTCTTCCCCCAAATTCCCAGACCTGTTCCTAGCTTACGTGTGGGCGTCCCAAACTCTGGGAGGGGCACTTGAATCAGATCCAGATCTGGAAGGTTCCTGGTGTAGAAAAGGGTGTTGGATGGGGGATCTGCCTGAGTATCGCGGCATGGGTGTCAGATGAAAGGAGGGAGGGGCATACTTGAGGTCAAGGTCGAACACCAAAAAAAGGCACGCATACGCGCACACACGCGCACACACGCGCACACACGCACACACATACACACGCACAAGTCCATCAAGAAATAACTGCCTATTCTCTCGCGGATGTGAGAAACAAGCCTACCCCAAAAATAGCTTCTTTGACCCCTCTTGTGAAGCCCACTTCCAGGTTGACAGGTTGACATGTCAGTATGGGCTGCGGTGGCTGCATTTGGGGCACAGTTGTTTCTTCCTGTTGAGCCTCAAGGTACTTGCGCATGCATGAACGTCTTGCTTGTGCGAGGCTGGAGGTCCACACGCCTGTACATGTGCTTTAACTGAAGGCAATGCCCATCTTATTGCAGATAATTGTTCCTTTGTAAAGTGACTGATACAAGCGCAGAAAGCGTTTGGTCAACTGCTAGCAGCGTCCAAGGCAGTTTGACCTCTCCCCTTCAAGCTTCTTCACAGCAATCCATTCCGACAACTCCGGCATAGGGTCAGTCAAAACCAGACCTCGCTCTCCGGCCCCGATGCAAATTTCGGGTGTTCCTGTGACGGTACTCTTCAGATTCCCAAGTCCACATGGATTCGTCTCCAACAGTAGGCGAACCTTCATCAAACCAACCCCAAATAAAGCTGGACACCTTCAGTAACAACCACAACTCACACCCGAACTTACAAACAAAACATCCGGCGTCCTTTTGCTTCCCTTTGACAACCAACGAGAAGGGGAGAAAGCGGGCTCCTGCTAAAACAACCAAAAGCGGGTTTGCAAGTTTCCCAGAAAGAGGCTCCTGCAAGACACCTGGCTATGTGGACCCCTGGTGGTTTTCCTTTTGGTGTCTCTTCAGCCAGCCCCCCCAAAAAAAGGCACTCTCAAACAAACACGCGCCCATGACGCGAACGGGTGGATGGATCCCCGAGGGGTCCTGTCGCTCACTGGGCTGGCGCGTCGCATGAGCTCCAGGTATGCCGCCAGCGCCACCGAGAATGCCCCCACCTCGTGCGGGGCAAAAACAAAACAAAAAAACGGCAACCAACAAACCAGTCAACCAACCAACCAACCAACCAACCAACCAACCTACCTACCTACCAACCTACCTACAAACCAAACAACCAACAGACCAAACAAAAAGAAGGCCAGCCAACAGAAAACAGCTCCCCTCTCATTGGTGGTTTAGAGCATTGGTGGTTTGGATTGGTTTATCTTTACAAACAAAACAAAACAAAAAGTTCAACAACCCCAAACTACCAATCCAAACCACCAAGGGGATACCTGAAACTAAATGTTCGAATTTGATTCAATTGTTTGATTGAGTCATTGATCAATCAGCTGAAATAGTAAGATGGAACAAAGTAAAATGAAGTGAATAAATCAATGGCAAAATGAAAGAAACAGAACATACACAGAAACAACAAACAACCTTTAGAACGTGAACATCAAGCATCAAATCAAACTCCGGAAGGGATTTGGGAAGAATCAGACTGTTTGTTGTGGACTGGAGGTACTCTTCAAGCCAAGGCATCGGTGTCATAGGGCCAATGAGAGCAAGTCCTGTCATGAAGAAGAGCACCAGTCCAAAATTCCTAGGCACAAGGATGGCCGAACCAGCCCCAGGCGATGTGCAGCTCAGGCGCCACCATGCCGAAGAAGAACTTGCCCTCATGGCTGAAGTAGTTGCCCAGCCGGTTCTCCAAATATGGGTTCAGCAAGCCTGCCAACTCAGATGCTTCAAAAGCCCCCACTCTCCCAGTGGATTTCCTTGGAAAACAAGGGAGCCTCTCTTTGTTGATTTTACTGGGAAACCCCTCCACGCTTTTGGGTTGAATTTAAAGGGGCAGGCAACAAGGGGCACCACCGGGCACCACCGCATGTCCGAAGCTTTCGGAGGAGCAAGGTCTAAGCTCGCCGACGTCCGTCACTCTGTGCAATCGCACTAACAAATGATCGAAACATGTGCCGCCCATCCTGAACAGTCGGCCAGAATCAAAATTGGTTTGAGTTGTGGGCCAATTTCGCAGCCTCCGCATGTTGTCACATTGCATGAAAAACAACAGACCTCTCCCAGGCAGGACTCAGCTGGACCCCACATGATGAGAAACTCATCTTCAACATGTCAAGCCCACAGTATACCCAACCTAACGGGGCAAGATCAAAGGGGAGTTTCTCCAAATTGGACTCGGACCCCTTTTGGTTGGATATTTTGTGGAGAAACCAACAAAAACAACCATTTGAGAGGCCGGCTCCGTTGAGAAGCAGCTTTTTGGTTGTTGCTGTTGTTTTTAATCACACCCTCCCAAAAAACACACCTTTACGGCGCACCCAAGGGAAACCCAAAAACCTCGCCTACGGCGATGGGCGTGGCAATGGCGATGCCCAAGCAGTCCGCGATCATGAAAAAGGAACCCGCGAACTGTGCCCCGCCTGACAGGACTCACAACTCGACCCGACGAATCAAAGCGAGTGGGGAATATCCGTTTGGGCGAAGACAAAAATGGGGGAGTTCCCAGCTGCGCTTTGGAACTAGTCGAGGTCACCCAGTCCAGTGCAACCATCGAGGGGAAGGACCTGCGTAGAAGAAAGCCATTAAAAATGATGGCCTCCAAGCGCTTTGCCCTTTCACAGGATTCATTGCTACCTCGAACATCACTTTTCGGCGCATAGGGCAATTGTTCATTCAGCGTCAACTCCACCGCCCTGCTCTGAGCTTCCTTGAGCTCTTGAGTCCACAGATCGTGCATTTACCGTCGCGCGCGTCTCAAGGTTGGGCGGTTCAAGCCCTTGCTTAAGCCATGGTGTACACCGCGATCGATTCAACCTCCTGTTGGCTTCCCTAAGGCTTCGATTGACACAACAAATTGCCAATCGCATCCCAATACATCTCGGCCTCCGCCAGGGATGCGCAAGTCCATCTGGCAGGCCTGCTGCTGGAAGCTGTACTGCATGCCTCAGGCAAGCAAACCGATGCGAAACCTTGTGTCCAGCAAATATGAGATGTTTAATTCTGGTACAGATCCAGTGAACCTTGAACTGACAAACCAATTTGAATGAGAACTCAGGGAGGAAAGGCCTTGGCAACGAGGACAGCCCTCGATCGCATTGGGCAAAACTCGAAGGGCAAAATCTTGTTCGCCGACTACCCCGCGAAACAAAGGCTTCGGCTGGATGCATCTGTCAGCAAAAAGAAAGAGAGAGTTGGCAATCCATTGTTTGTCAGATCCTTCAGCATGGTGTGACCACCTCTCCCTCTGATTGAACGCGTGCGAAACAAAAACCCTGTTCGCACTGGTTTTGTGTCTTGAAGTGAAGGTACTCACAATCCAAACAACTAACCACGGACGCGCATCCGCAACCGCAGCGACCAAAGCCACAACCGTCAAAAAGTCGTCCGACCCACTATCGGCACACTAAGACTGGCAGCATCGACCTCCACCGCCACCGCCGCCACCAACAAGCACCGCAACTGTTCCCACGGTATTGTACACCAAAGAAATGAAACCACTACGCCGCTCATTCTATCCCGATCTTCATTTGGGCAGGCCTCATTTTTGAAGAACTCAGAGACGCGCGGAGAGAAAAAACATGTGCAAACACATGCAGCAAGTGGCCCCAACCCCCCCCCCCCCCCCCGCAGCAAGCGGCCCAAGCCCCCCCCCCCTTTGCGGGGCGCCCTTAGCTGCAAACCACCTAGGTGATTTCCTGAAGACCCTGATCAGCTGCAGAGACCCTATTACCCCCTGATGGCGGCCGCCTTTGTAAATTCTGGTCAGTCCACTGGTCGGCTTGTTCCCCTGGCCCATCCTCTCCCTGTTATATAGTTGTAGGGTAACAAATCTGCTCGACAACAATGCGATTTGGCCAAAGAAGTGCCTGATTGTCAACATGATGGGTCCATCTGAGTACCCATGTCGTCGTTTGCGCCGCTGGGGTGAAGCGGCCGTTCCCGATTTTGCCGACCCGGCATATGGTAAATCACGTTTAGAGCCCACCCACAGAGAATCACGACGAGACCACCTCCAAAAAGAAAGCCCAGCAAGGGTCAAACCCGGCAAAGAAAACTAACCGGTGCTAGGCTCCTTAGACCGGAAGCTTCTTCCGAAGGCGCAGTTGTAGATGGCCCCGAACGCCAGCTGCGCCGTGATAATCACTGGGACCAACTTCAGGAAGCCGCCTCAAGCGGGATTTGAGCTTTCAGAAGGGACGCCATGGGGCCTTGATGGGCCTTGGGTTTAGAGATGCGGTTGGTGAGCAGGAGTTTTGGAGGGAACCCACTCCCATACCTTTTCACCCAACAAACCTTTTCCTGAGGCCTCTGCATTTCCTTGTCAAGGTTCAGGCAGCGCATGACGCCCCGCGGGTTCACCTGGGAGTCCGGGCGAGTCTCCTCCGCACTGAGGGACACATCGGGCACGTCCCCGTCGGAGATCCAAGTGGGACACTCACAAGAGACGACAATGAGCAGCGCACCTGTCAGGCCCAAATGCCGCACCTTGAAAGAGGCTATGCCTAGCGGACATGGGGAAGGGCGAGGTTCAGTTTTTAAGAATGCTCTGATTGTGACAGGCACAGATTGGTACAGGCCGCTGGAAATTGCAGATATGGTTCACCAAAGCAAGCTGCCGAATGTTTTCGGGGAGCCAGACGGATGAGGATGTGTGCACTGGCCGTGGCTCATATGGCTATGAATTTGAATAGGAAGCCACCTCACAAGTGGTTGGTGGACATGAATCCCCCACCTCAACATGTCCACCAAAAGGTCCCCTATCCAAACATTGCACATTTGGCTTAGAAAGCACTATGTCAGGGCCACCATGATTCATGTCCCAGGGGCCACATGCTTCCAACTAAACTGCTTCCTCTTTCAACTCGCCAAGCAAAGGATCGTCAGGGGTGAGCTTTTACCTGGCACGAATGCACACTAGGCGACCAAGCACTGATGATCCCACAAGACCTTAAGGCGCATGACGCTCCCAAATTGCCTCTCGATTCCGAGTGGCGAAAAAGCAAGCGCGGTTGAAATGTTGAAAGAAGGAACATTTTCAGGTTCAATGGAACATTGTCTCCAGTTGTAGCATTTGGTTCAGCCACCGCTAAAATATCAAGGCATCCCCCATGCGCATATAAGGGTTCCGTCCCCCCCATCTTTGTGATGGAACTTTAGTGGTCCCGAGCCTCAAGTAGGCCACACTCGTCTGGGTACCAACAATGCGTCCAAAAAAGTCATCTGGTATGGTATGGGCGTTTCCGAAAACAGGACATGCCCCTTTGGCTAAAAAAAGGAAACAGCGCAAAGCCCGGCATGTGCCCCATGCCCCGTCAGTGAACCCTTGGGCCCCATGTTTGCCGCTTTCGGAAGCCGGCCGAATTGAGAGCGACCGATAAGCGCGGCCGAGGCCACCGGCGGCAGCCAGGCAGAAGGTTGCCACTGAGAAGACCTCTTCGCGGCTCTTTCGCTTCGGTTTCTCTCAGCTTCCAATGGGCGGCTTTGGTGGATAGGTTGGGGGTAGCTTCTCTATGGTCACGGCATGCAAGGGTCAACCCCCCCCCAACCACCAATTATGGATCTGACACTAGGGGGTGTACATATGAGTTGCTCACAAAACCAGAAGACATCACAAGGGTAGAAACAGAACCTGTCCGTTTTAAAGGTAGTCATCTGGAGGCTCCGATAAACACTGCTAAATGCACGGGAGGATCAGGATCTCAACAACATATCCACCAAATAGTTTGTCTAAGGAGTGAGTTCACGGGCCAGGTTAAGATTCAGATTGCGAGACGCTGTGAGCATGGGCATCAGTGTGAATGTCAACTCTTGAGCAATCCTAAGTTGAAGGACGACTATGAGCTGCAACAACAACTCACAAAAACGGAGCAGAAAGAAAACGGCATACCAGTTCGCGCATCTCTTAAAAGGGAATGTCGCCTCACTCACTCAGGGCGGGAGGATGTCCCGTGATTCACTGAGTGGTTGGCCATAACCATGTTGTGGTGTGCCCAACGTCATCCCCTTTAGGCCCGCCCAAGATTACCCGGGACAAAAACAGAGCAACTTGGCACCAAACAGAAACGATTTTGGCCGAGATACGAGAGATAGAGAACCAACATCCCCCCGAAAAGGGAGGGGGACAAAATTGGGGGGATCCCTCGAGCAGAAAATGGAACTACGGGGGAGAGGAGGAAGAAACACCCCCCCCCCCCCCCGCCCAAACCGAACAGAGAAAAGACTGGGAACAGAAACGAATTGGCACAAGCCAGGGCATTCAAAACAAAGGCCCCCTCGAAACAAAACCAAATCATGTGTAATGTACGTCTCAAAATACGGGCGGAAATCCCCTAAAAGATGTGGATGTGCGTTTGCTGTCCCTTCGCCACCAAGAAAAAGGATGCCCAACAAAGACACAACCCAAATGGAACGTCCTTTGGGTATGAGGCGAAACTGGGGAATGCTCAAAGCTCAAAATAGCGGTTTCTCTTTGATTTCCCATGCCGCTTCAGCCTCTCTTAAGACTAACCCAAGCACTGCCGGTCTTTGTTGGTGGGGATGCTTTTATGACCCCCACCCAAATCAACGATAGACTACCAACAAAATACTGCCAGCTGCTCACCTGGACCCTTCCCCCCCAAACAAAAAATACAATATGCTGGGTCTTCCCCGTGGTTCCGCTTTAAAAGCACCCAAACCAAGGGAGCCACACGCCCAACGCACCCCTGACATTCGGGAATCTCTCCCAGGCGCGAAGACCTGGTCCGGGCCCAGCTGGCCGTTGAGCAGCGCCGAGGCCACTGAGGCCACCTGCGGGCGCAGTTCGACGCCGGCTCGAGCAGAGCAGACGGGCAGATTGTTGGGGGTTTCCTTTATGGGGACCCCTGTATTCCCTCATCCCCTAGCACCAGCAAGATTCTAGGGGTTGATTCCTTGTCCATTCTTTTCAGCCATCCTTCTTTTCAAAAACCGATCGCCATCTCCCCGGGGTTTTGGGTGGTTTTCTAGAAAGATCCGGATCCCTGGAAAGAATGGGGAAGGTACCCCTGGTCGCCCGTTTTCCCTTTTCCCAGCGGGGGGTTGGAGAGAACTAGGGGGAAGCACAGCGGGGGTGGAGGTTCCAGGGCGGGGTCCCCTGGTTTGAGACCGAAAAGGGCGTGTGGCGGCTTTTTGGGGGGCAACGGATCACACCGAAAAGGCGCTGGTCTTGTCCTTTTTCGGGAAAACACGCGAACACCGAAAAGTCGGTTTGAGAGAGAATGTCTCCAAATGGAGTGAACATTGGAATTGGGGAGTGGTTGAGAATCGCTGGATTCTGGTGAAACTGCATAACACTTATCAGTGGAATCCATCTGGGTTGACAAGGAAACCAAGGGCCTTTGGCAAACACCCATGCCACTCTTTATGGTTGTATTGCGTTAACAACCAAAGCCACTGGGAAAGAGGGGGGAGTGTCATGTTGGCTGGCACCTTAAGTAAACCAGCCGCAAGACACAGGGGGTTCCTGAAATAGGAAAAGAACAGGCCGTGATGGCTGACCCTACCGTCAAGCAACAAACTCGGCTTGGTGACACTGCACCCTCTTTCAGGAAGCAGCATGACCCTTTGTGTGTTTGTTGAAAAAGACAACTTCTACGACGACGATGACGACGACGACCAGGAGGCGGTGGAGGAGGAGGAGGAGGAGGAGGAGGAGGAGGAGTGAGATGTTTGACGGTTGTTAGAAGCTAGCCAATTGCCCTTACAGCATTTGCCACTAGAGTGTGGTTTATCGTGTTTGTGTTTGGGGACCTCAATGTGCTGGTTGAGATGTTGGCGAAAGATGCGTGTTGAGGGAACGGACGAGGCTTCTCCCACTGTGTTTCAAGCAAGATGCGAAAAATGACACAAGGAACCCCGTTTGGGTCTGGCTCAAAATAGGGCTGCACCAAAAAAATGTGTCTTCCTTGTAGTTTCCCTTCAGACCAACCTGAATAAAGGGTAACACACGAACCCACACACGCACACACGCACACACGCACACGCACACACGAAGACGCACACACGCACACACGCACACACGCACACACGCACACACGCACACACGCACACACGCACACACGCACACACGCACACACGCACACACGCACACACACACACACACACACACACACACACACACACACACACACACACACACACACACACGCACACACACACACACACACACACACACACACACACACACACACACACACACACACACACACACACACACACACACACACACACACACACACACACACACACACACACACACACACGCACGCGCACACGCACACGCACACGCACACGCACACGCACACCCACACCCACACCCACACCCACACCCACACCCACACACACACACACACACACACACACACACACACACACACACGCAGCTCAAGCTGCCGAGCCGCAATGGCCATCCCGGCCAAAAAGCAGCCCAGCACCGCCATACGTGCGTGGCTCGCCCGCCCAGCCTCGCGCCAGATGCGCCTGGTATTGGGCGCTGGTGCGTCGGACCATGGACCCCGGAATCTAACAGCGCCTTCCCATCAAAAAGCACAGGGGGTCCGTGATTAAACTGCTTGGAGGCAGACCCATACGCGGCTCCCAGCTTTCCACTTGATGAAACCACCAAACTGGGAAATATAGGGAGACCTATGAAGACTTCCCGCAGCACATGGGGGGACCTGAAAAGAACTGTTGGCCCACCCACAAGAGGCAAGTCCGGCCCTGCAATCAGCGGTGGAATCCTGTTTGTCCCTCTCCTTCAGGACAAAAACGCAGAACCTGGCGATTTCGCGACGAAATCACCCGGGGCAAAAAATGAAGGTGTCGTAAACCGCTTGACCAAAGCGGTGTGTAACACAACCAACTCTACGCGACCTTTAGGTGGAGACCTCACCCCGCCGCTATGAACTTTGTCTGTTGTCCACGCACTGCAACGGAGAATGGCGCCGCCAAAAAACAGAGAGCGGCCAGAGTCAATATGTGAGTGTGCTGTGTTTTGAGGTACCTTTGGGATCTGTTCTAAGGGAAACCAAAGGGGAAACCACCCGTTTCGGGTGCTCTCTTGAGGTTGCTTTCCAACTGTCCGACTGGGCAGTTGTTTCGGCTTGAGTGCACTGAGTCACCTGCGCACATTGGACAATCCTTTCCGAGACCAAAGTGGGCCAATCTGGGTCGTGTGTGTGGAGATCGATGACGATAAAGAACTGAAACCACCAAGGCCCTGTCCTTTGGGTCTCCCCCTAGTTTTGAGAAACACATCCCCTTTTGGCTTCCTTGTGGTTTTGGATTCCAGCTTCCTTTTGCCCATACCAAAACAGGCGCCCCTGAGTTTGGGAAACTGCTCTGACTCTCGTCGCTCGCCGCCCAAAAAACAGGAAAACAACATCGCCCGGCGCGCTTGCACACATCCGCCATCGCGGAGGTGCGCTGCAGCGGCGTCGTTCCTCACCGAAAGTTTGCATTCTCGGTGGGTATGTTTTGAAGGTACCCTAGTTTGAGTGGTTGGAAAACCCTCAATTCCTTTTTTGGGGGGTCTCTTTGCCCTGAACCGGCACACAAGTCAAGCTTGCTGTTAGAGGGAAACAGGGAATCCAACCAGAACAGGAAACAACCATACCAGCGACTCCATGCTTGACGCAGCCTACAAAAGCAAGTGCAAACCCAGTTGGGCTGTGGCTGTGTGCCACGGTGGGATGCCGATTTCTTGCAAGGCGCCCGATTTGTTACAAACAGGATGTGGCTCAAAACGCGCAAACCCAAGTCTGGTTCTACCAAGCCGGCCCCATGAGGCCTTTAAAGCAGCCCACTTTTTCCATGTTTCGGTCAAAGTTGAGGTGAAACGAATGGAACCTGAAATTGGTGCTGACCTCTGCCCCGCGGAAAACTCCGGAACCAAGGGGCTCCGGGCTTGCCCGTAGGTGGGAGTGCGTTTCTTGAATGAACCATTTGTGGGGGGGTGATTTAGAGGGAGTTCAAAAGGAAAGGGGAGGTGCCCTAGTTTGGCACATCGTGAGGAGAAAACGGAGGTCCTCTTCTTCAACCCAGTGCTTCCCCTTTGCAGCTGCTTGCCTTGATGGCTTCTGATTTCCTATGGAAGCCGCCCGAGCTTTCAGGAAACACCCACGTGTCCCTGTCGCCGTGGGCATCAACAGCACGTGGGCAACACGAGGGTTATGTAAGCCTCAGTCAATACTCATTATATGACATTGGATTCTGGTGAGTAATATTACCATCATTTTCCTCCCCAAGTAGCTATTGGTATGTCCTTGAGTGTGACCCGTGTCATTCCCTTTACTCCAGAAGTCGATAAAAAAAAATGACCGTTGCTCATATTGGATATTGATGGCTGTGACTGCCCCGTAGACATTCACTGCAAAGTTGGAAAGCCAATCATCAACCATCAAGAGCTCATAGAGGATGTGTGTCGGCCCAACCTCACCGCATCCCGCATTGAAAACGTAGTAAACAACTCCCGACTGCATCTTTTGCCCGGCTTCTTCCGCTTGCAAACGGTCCTCCTTATTTGGGATTGCTGTACAAGAGCAGGTGGAGTGGTTGGACCTTCTTCCCCCCACGTACACCAGTGTACCGCCTTTGCTCCGGGTGTCGGTATCTACCCCTGACTCCGATGAAGGAGAACACCGCCAGCAACATGCAAAGTGAGGCGATGAGGTACGCCGAGAAGTAGCCGTACTCCTCGCGATTTGAAGGGAGAGCAAGCAAGGAAAAGCACTTCAGGCCAAACAAATGGCGACAAGGGGGCAAGGGGGCAAGGCCTGTGGGGAAATCACTCTCAAGGTCTCGTCTTCTCAAAATGGCAAACTGTTGTTTCCCACGCGTGCCGCATGCCCACCCAAATGCCGGCTGGTGGGATTCCTACCTGAAACCAGGGACCCCACGAAGGGAGCATTCCATGGGAGGTTTGCATCATTTTACACCGAAATGAAGGCACCCAAATTCATTCACCCGGACTTCACGCCTTGCTTTCGAAGCGCCGGTGTTACTTGTGGCTCGTTGCACGATCCGGAATGGGCTTGCTGAGATCACTTTCTCTGAGCCCTTCGCTCCCAGGCAGCCCTCCCCACCTTGGGGATGCCCACGCCCCCGTTGGTGCCCAGAGTGGTTAGGAACGCGTATGCAAAGAAGGAGCCCACGTTGATGGCCATGTAGAACCTGCCCGTCCCTCGCTGTTTTTTGGGGAGGGGCAGCGCTGGGAAACTGGTGGGGCCGGAAGCCTTCAACGCAGCTTCCCCAGTTTCTTGGAATTTCGGGGACGGCCAGAGTCAGTGCGCCAGACAAATGGGGAACGCAAGCAGGAAAGCGCAAGGCAGCTTGGCCTGACCTCTTTGCCGTAAAAAAAGAAAAAAATCCTTGCAGTCCGGCACGCAAGCGCGTAATGAGTCAAGGAAAGGCAAATTGTGTCCTTGCAAATTGTGCAACTTCATGCCCATGCACACGCACACACACACACACACAAACGAACGAACGAACGAATAAACGAACACAAACAAACCAACCAACCAACCAACCAACCAACCAACCAACCCACCCACCCACCCACCCACCAACCCACCCACCCACCCACCCACCCACCCACCCACCCACCCACCAACCAACCAACCAACCAACCAACCAACCAACCAACCCAACCAACCAACCAACCAACCAACCAACCAACCAACCAACAAACAACAACAAACAAACAAGCAAGCAAGCAAACAAACAAACAAACCAACCAACATACCAACAAACAAAAAACACCTAAACACACAAACGTGCACACACAAGCACACACACACACACAAGTGGAGCAAGCGCTTCTGGAAGACAATCCGCATGCTATTGTTGTGTGTGTAACCCAAACAAGTAGGAGTGTTCCGGTAAAGGGAAGCCTTAAAACTGGCTGGTGTCCTTTTGCTCTCCTTCAGCGCAAGGGGGCCAGACACCGAAAAAAATCCGCCAGTGAAAACCAACAAAATGGCTTCCCCACAAAGTGGAAAACTTACCCATGATTTGGGGGCAAGGGATCCTGATCATCCCCATACGGAAGCCCCCCATACGAGTTTGACTTGCCCTTGATATACGCTGGACATTGGGTACAGAAGGGTACATTCCACAGAGATATGCCATTGATCCCTTGAAGCGAAGACAGCAATCTTTCGGTTGCCGTCCAGAAGGCGGCTCTGGGAAGCATGGGTCGATGCTGGTGGTTTGTGCCTACTCGAATCTGACAAGAGACGATGGGAGTTGCTGCCGACGAGCCCCCCCAAAAAAAAAACCTCCTGAGACGTATCGGTGGCGCCGCTGGCGTCCCTCTCATTCTTCGTCTTCTGGCCAAGCCGCCACTGAAAGAACTGCTCTTGGGCGACCACTTGATCTGGGTCCGACATGTCGTACTGGTCCTCAGCCAGGAGCTCGTCAGGATCAAGGCGCTACTTGCACACACCATTCCGATGCAAGCCACGCAACCCTCGTGTTCAAGGTGGCTTTCAGAAACTCAAGCCTCCGAGCTGCCCAAAGCACGGAAATACAAGGTTAACCTCTTGGGGCCATAACTAAGACTAAATATGGACCACATCGGCGAAACCAAAAGGTCAAAAGGTCAGCTTGGGCAACTGAGTGTTTGTTTGTGAGTCCTGAGAATAGGTTGCGCCAAGTTGCCGCACCAAAGTTGGAGATGTTGGACTTGATGCCGGCAGTGCCCATGGGGACCAAGACCAAAAGCGCAAACCTCAGGTCCGAGATCTCTCTTTGGCTGAAAGCTCCTCCAAAAATGGGAGTTGGAGCCCCCCAGTGGTGTTCCTTTTGGTGTTCCATTTGACGCCGGGACAACAAGAGGGCGCCTCCAAAAACGACGAGCCACCCCTATGGTCTCTGTTTGTTCCCTTGAAATTTGGAGCCTTTGGCATCCCTCCGATGGCGAAACGCTAAAGGAAGTTTCGCACGCCCCAAACCTTCATGGGGGATGTCAATGTTCGGGGAACCCCCCTAAAATGGCGTCGGTTTTCCTTCGGGTTTCCCTTTAGAACCAACCAGACAGGGCGGTCCCTCAAAAAGAGACCCCCAGCGCCAAACCGCGCTTACCCCTGACCCCCACACCCGCAAACCCCTTGGGGCCCAGGCAGGTAGAGCCCTGAGCTCATGAGGCTCGGGGCGGCCGCCACCGTGGCCAAGAGCCCACCCACGCTGTAGGTGACCTGATCCACGCCACGATCCACGCGAGTCGGCCCAAGCTTTTTCGCGCAGAAGCACGGTCATTTCTTAGATTCTGTGGGAGGAGTCTCCAACAAATACGGGGAAGTCATGAAAATTTAGGGTGCATGTTCATAACTAGCGTTCCTCAAAATGCTGGACCGCCTTTTGGTTTAGGGGGCCATTTTGAGAAACCCCATAAACATTGTCGCTTGAATTTGCAACAGCAATACAATCAGAATACTGCACCGAGTCGGAAAACAGGGCACTGTGGTTGGTGTCCCTTTTGCTTCCGGCTTTTAAACCACCCAAACGGTACCTAGCAAGCCCTTGTGCCGAACCTCCAAGAGCAAGCGCAGGGGATCTGCAATGTGTTTGCTCTCTCCTTCCCTTGAAGCTTTTGCCCGGCCACTGAGCGTCCACGCGTCCCGTGCCATTGGGTCAAGCACTTCAAGGTTCATGAGAGCTCCCAACATGTAGAATTTCTTTTTCATGCACGCAAGGTGGTGTTCAAGGTGCATTTGGCCACGCAAACCCTCCAACATCTGGAGGATTTCATTAGGGGCGGAAGCCAGTAAAATCCCCCCCAAGAGCCTCAGAAGGCAACTATCTTCTGTGGACAGAACATGCGAAGTCTCAGATTGACAGGCAGTTGCTTGCACCGAAGCCCAGCCCCTGCCATGGCATATCTGCCAAAAACAACTTTGGCATAGGCATTGCGATGATCTGTTTCCGTTTCAACCAAAGGGACCCAAACCGCAAGGTTTCGCGCCCAGACCTTTGGGATAATCCGAACTTGGTTCTACCCAACAGGGCAATCTCAAAACTGCCGCCCAGCGTCGCCGAATAAGATGATGGTCCTCGGTGAGCAAGGCAAGAGTCAAAATTCACCTTTTACCTTCCTGTATGGTTTGCAAAGAGGCCCTGGTTGGAAATTTAGGTCCCCTAACAACGCTGACCGAACCTGAATATGGCGTTGCATAGCTGGTATACAGCCAAAGGGGAGTCGTGTTCCAAATGGGCAGGCCCAAACATCCACCTTCGGTGCAAATGACGCTGGCCTTACCGCCCAGAAGTTGGTCTTGCAATGTTGCGGAGATAGCAAGATATTCCGGCGGTAAATGGGATGGAAAGAACAAAGGAACTTCTCCTTCCCCTGGCTTGGAGAAAACTCGAAGATCCTTTTGTGCCTGAGCAGGATTGGCCAAACTAAAAGTTCAAGCTGGTCATTTACCACTAAAAATGGTCTTCCCAAAAAGTTGTTAAAGTCCAGGAACTCTGGAAGTGAGGATCTGTTGGGCTTTTCACGCCGGGACAACCTTCAGCCCGAGAGGCATGAACCGGCCCAGCTGGACATCCGCCACCCAACCAGCGAAAACGGCGAAGGCCATGCACAAAGTGTTCATCGCTGTGGTCAGCGCGTTCGCCTTGTCGGGTGGGTCGATTTTTGGGGGAACCAACCCCCTTTTTGGTGCTTGTACTTGTTGTCCTTTAAATCCGCAAAAAGAGGCATCCTGAAAAAGAGACACACCCGGTTCCTTTTTTGCGGGGGAAACCCCCTTTTGGGTTGGTTTTTTAGGGAAACCAGAAGGAAACCAAATATTGTGCTTGGCACCCCTATTTGGACACCTCCCAAATGGTTCGTGGACATCAATCCCCACCCACATGATGTCCAAAGGGTCCCAATTCAAATTCATACCCTTGTCTCCAAATTGGAAAGCGTTCGTGTTCTTTTGGCACCCTGTTGTGTGTGTGTGGGTTTTGAGATGTGGGTTTGTTTTGTCCAAGTTGGTCAGCAATTGAACTCGCTTTCCAGGCCCGGTCCCCCATCTCGGTGAGTGAAAATGAATACTATCATTGCTCAGTTGTCCAGTGTCAAAGCTCTTTCTGTTGCCACCCTTACTTCATAGGAACCCTGACATTCACTGTATAAAATCCCTATTTAGAGGTTGATGACCATCGTTACCACAAGCAAAAAGGTTTGTTTCCCACGGCACCCTAAATGGACGGGTCCGGCCTTCTGTGTTTTCTTTGGACACCAATCGCAAAGGGGTCCCCCCCCCCCCAAAAAAAAAAACAAGTTGGCGGTTGGTGCAAAGCCAGCTAAAAGATGCTAAAAGCTGAGGCTGAAGGCAGAGAAGGCTGAGGGCAGGCAAAAGGCTGAAGGCCGACGGCAGGCAGCAAGATGGCAGGAAGGTAGGCAGCGCCTGAAATTTAATCCCCTTCCGCTGCTTGGCTTGCCTGGCACAAGGGAAACAGAAGTAAACTAAACAGGTCAAGAAATAAGAAAGAGCAGCGGGGGCCTTATAATGGGTGTCAGCGGAACGTGAAACTAGCAGAAAGCTTGGCCCGTTGTGACATGAATGGTAGCACACCTAAACGTAACCAAAAGTAATTTTGAGAGCCTCTCCCCCCCCCCCCCCAAACCCGAGCCGTCGCTAGGCTTCGTTTCCAAGCCTTTGGGACAAGGTGTCTCGTGACTCTTTGGAGAAGGGCTGCTGATTCATCCCCGACCCGCAGCCTGCGCCAAGGAGTAGCCCGTCTTCTCCAAAAAGAACTCCTGGAACGTGAATTGAAGCACGCGGCAAGCCCTTTTGCGCTTCCCTCTAAAGACGGTTCAAGAAAAAGGACACCCCCACATGCCACGAGGTCAACCAGAAGTTCCCCCACCAAAACTCGGTTTGCTCAGTGCGACTCGCCGCGCCCGCCTGGGTTCCTGTGAAGGTGTAAAATGCTAGGCGCTCGCACAGCTCAACAGCCAGAATGAAAACCTGAGCCGACATCGGTGGGCCGCTGTGTCTATTCCAAGGTCTAATGCTTTTGGATCTGTAAATGGGGCGGTATACTCATGGGGTCTGAAACGTTGATTGATCCAGTGCTGGTTTCATTCCAGAGTGAACCATTTTGGAGAGTGATCCTTGTTCAAAGTCACTTGTGTATATCTAGATATTATTGGACGCACCTCCTGAAAATGAACAACGAACAACAAGCACCTTTTTCTTGGCGGTAGTTTTTAGAGGGAAAACCCCAGCAAAACGAAGGAGTAACGTTTCACCTTTGTGGGGTGGTTTAACTATTCTAAAGAAACCCCTGCAAAGCAAGGAGAAACGGCATGCCTTGTTTGGGTAGTTTAACTATTTCAAAGGGAAACCCCTCCGAATCAAAGACCAAACGGCACCTCTGTTTGGGGCAGTTCAGCCGTTTAAAGGGGATCCCTCCTGAGAGGAAACAAGTTGGGAAAAGGGAGAAAGAAGCACCCCCCCCTTCTCTGACCTGAAAGGAACCTGCCTAAACAGCTGAAGAGAGGGGAATGCCCTCTGAAGCCCCTTGGCCAGGCAGCGCATGCCGTTGGCACCGCGCTGATTTGGTGCTTGGGCGAAGCCAGGCTTCCATAGTCCTCCCCGAAAAACCCGAGAGACCCCATGTCCGACAGCCAAAGATTGGCGTAGGGGGACCCGAAGATTCCTTGCGGCTTCCCTCGAAACCAATCTGACAAGAGTACTCTCAACAAAATACAAAGAATGAAAAGTGTTCTACTGATCCTGGTGAATCATTCAAACTGCACCAAGCTCTAAAGAAAAGAAGAAGAAAAAAAACCTTCATCAGCGGTGCGGTGGCGCACCAACAAGCTTTGTGACGTCGCTGGAATCTGCCCGGGCTCATACGTATCTAGGGTAAGCCAAAGAAGCTTTGACTTGCGCAATCCAAAGACTGAGTTGGGTATGTGTCGAAATGGGGACACTGCAAGAATGGAGGGTGTCCTTGTTAAACCGACCCTATAAAGGGTACCAACACCAAACACATCCACTTGGGCAAACCTCGCCTTCAAAAACCGCCGGATCATTCTGAAAGGCATCTCTGCTGGGAGTTTCTCAAAAAGTTGGGACCCTTCTAGTGAGTCCTTTGCGGTTCTATTACCTTGCAACAACCGGCTGAACCCTCGCAAGCACATCCAGGAGAATGCGCACCAACAGCAGAACCAATTCCGAACACTTCGGCCAGCAGCAGATGTCCAGGGTAGCAAACTTGCAACCAGTTGCCCTGAGAAAAAGGAGATCCCATGCTGGATATTGCATCTGGGACAGTGGGGGTGTTGCGGGTCTCCGTTGCTTTTTTCCCCAAAAGCGTCAAAACAGGGTTGCCCAGGTGACAGATTCACATCTCCCTGGCAACTCCCGCCAACCCATGGTTGGAATAGCTCTTGTGATGCCAAAGTGAGATTCCCAATCCCTGTACCTTCTTTGTCATTTTGGAAAAGGTCGCCTTGGTATAACGGCAAAGGGATCCTCCCAAACCCAAGTTCTAGGAAACAGTTTGGATGCGGCCCATGTAGGGTACACGAGAAATGCTAAAAAGAATACCAAAAAAAAGACCAACAAGGACAAAACCAAGGGAAATCCATAAAAGGCGCATCCAAACTGCTTTCTGGACAAGTTGTCCACCATGGTTGGTGGGTTCTAGCGAAACCATTCCAAGAGGGAATCTCTCCAAGAGGTGATTATAGACTGAAACAAATATCTTTTGACCACACAGCGTATTTTCCAGGGCAGCTACAAACCTTGCTCGCGCCTTGATGTTGCCGCTTGGCGGATCGTAGTTCAAGACCTGGCCGCAAGCTCTTCCACACATTCAGGCTCCTACAACCCCGCAACAAAAAACATGTCAAGTACTTATTTGGTCTTGTGCGAGGGAATGTCTTTGGCTAGGCAGGTTATAGGGTCCCTAAACACTTGCCAAGTGGCGGTATGAAAATTCCCAGACCCTCGTGGTCTTGCAAACTTAAATATCGCTGTGAAACAGTTCAAAATGAGACCCCCTCTTCCAATCTTTCGACCATTTCCTATGACTCGGCGAAAATGGGACCAGTATCTGTGTAACCCCTCCTTCCCTGCTGCTCACTCCCGAGCTCAAAGGCTTTCACCCAACCCCTCTCGCCGCCTTAGACTCGTCGACTGAGCCGGTCATGGCTTCGTTTCGTGGCCACGGAAAGTCGTTGGAAGTTAGTTGCTGAGTGGGAGGCAATGCCTAAGAGCGGAAACAGCTCCGCGGCCTTTTCTTGTGTTCTAGTTGGGCAGGAGTGGCCCCGCGACAGGGTTGCGCGGGGCGAGACATGGAGAGCCTGCCTGAGCCGACATGGCCAATGCGGAATATTGCGTCGGAAGCATTCGTCACCTATGCCTCGCAAAAGTAAACCCCAGCACTTACGATATGGACCATTACCCCAACAACCCAAAGCCCCAAGCAGCCTATGTGACCTCCTTTTTGCCTTTCTTTCAGAAACACAGCACCGTGGGGCGAAAGGATGAGCCACTCCCAGCGTCGCCATATCCCAGAGGCTCCTGATGGACAAATGGGTTGGTTTCTTTTTGGTACCCTTTTTATGGCTCGCCCCAAACCCAATTTGACACCTGCCCTGAATGCAGCTGGGCTCTCGGACCACGTTTCTCAAACGTCAAATCAGAGGCACGGTTCCAAACGTCAAAACAACAGGGCTCATATAAACACCAGTGTTTACCTGAGCTTCATCATCTAAATTCGGTCAACCAATACTTTCATGGGGGTTGAGTCCTGGCAGCCAGGGTTCTGCTACACGTGCTGCGAGCCGGCTTCAACCCCAGCTGTGGCAGCGATTCTCGGCGTGGTTTGCGCAAATGGTTGCCCTTGGAAGCTGTGCCACATGGTTTTCCTGGTTGGTGTCATGCTGGTTCTACCCGTCGAACCTTCCAAATCCACCTAGAACTTAAAAGCCCCCAAATGGCGCCAAAGACTCACAGCAACTGATTGAATTTGGTTAAAGGTATGGGTGTGTGTGTGTGTGTGCGTACGTGCGTGCGTGCGTTCGTCGGTTCTTTTGAGCTTGGCCAGGCGGGCAACGCGCGGTGTTAACAATTACTCCCCACGGGCGTTGATGGGAACTTTTCATAGGCCCTTAGGTCTCGTTTTGCCCAGCTCGTTTACCCACTCCCTCCACCCAAGGCACCGATAGGATCTGCGGCAAGTGCCGATCCAGGCGCGAGGCATGCGCATAGAGCCCTGCGAGAGGCAGGCGGATCGGCGGTTCCGCTTTGGGAGGTGATCTTGCAGGGAGGGGTCTGATAAGTAAAGGCTCCGGAGTTGACGTTAAAGAGGATCGAACACCTGCGGGGGCAAATGAAGCAAAACAAAGTAAACAGCAATTTGCAATGAAGTAATGATGAGAATGAAAACACACATGGCCACAACAAATCGAGCCAAGCATGTAAATGATGAGCAGGAAGGCAAATGAGCACGTGGCGAGTGCGCATGCTAGCGCAAGCTTTGCGTGTCCCTACGAACAGCACACATATGGAGAACTCCCCTGCACATTCATATGGCCTAACTTTCTTGTGTTCCTTCAGCCGTGACACTGAGAGTACGCACCAGTGACCAAGGCCTGCTCAAAATTAGAAGACGCCTGCAGAAGGTTGGCGTCCTTTTCAAAGTTTTCCTTTGAAAGCATCTAACAAGGGGGGCGAGCGCCTGTTTTGAGACACACCTACACGGCTTCAAGTTTGTTCCTGCGTCTGCTACAGCTACAGTATCTGTCTGCAAAGAGGCCGGAATGCTCCAAAGGCAAACAAGCACGAGGAGCATGGTGGGATTTGAATAATCTTACATGAATTGCGATCCATGCACGTGTGGCTGCAAGTGTAACAACCACGGTGTTTCGAATTGGACATTTCACCCAGGCCTCATGTTGTCGTTGCACCAAACACATGTTCTCCGAATGTGCCAAAAAGAAAACTCGGACCGGTTCCGAGCGCATGTGACAAATTGCATCTTGGCCCAGCTCTCTACACCACCAACTTGCCGCTTTCGAGATTTTAGTCCCATAAACATATCTATGTTTGGAGACCCGGTTACAAATGTACCCCGGCCCCAGAAACCTACTTTAAGGATGCCTTGGTGGATTCCCCCCCCTTTAAGGTACCAGGGCTCGCAACATAGACAGCCCAATTGACGGTCTCAAAACTAGCTGCTCCCTCCAACCCCAAATAGAGTGTTTGGCCGTGGCGAATATTGCAAGCTACGCAACCGGCCCCGGCCCTTTTGCACCCCCGAAACCGTGCCTGGCGCATAGCCGAGCAGCGTGGCCGCGTTGGGCAGCACGTCTCGGATGAGCTCTCCTTTCCGGGACGAACAGCTGTAGGTGTTTGGGACAAAACGACACTTTGTTGGCAAATCGCCAAAGAGCCCAACTGAAACCAAAGCCATCTGGTTCCAACCAAACTGACACAAAAAGGAGCCACGGCTGTTCCGGGGAAGGCAATCGAAACGGACCAATGAGTACATGAGGATATGTCAAAACAAGCTGGAAGCCCTGCACAAGGGTCTCATGCTGGCTCGCTGCTTTGCTGGCAAGACATTCGCGTGAGCCCAAACTCCCTGGCCAATCCCCTTTGCCTGAGGCAGCGGTCTGCCCTGCCACTCGAATGGCCGTGCCGGTCTGGTTGTACACAAAGGAGACAGGGTCACCGTTCCTCGAAGGACAGTTTCGCACCATTGCCCCTGGACATAGGACATGTCGAGTAGACGGGATTATGAAACCCGTTTGCCATCGCGCAAACTGCCGGAGCGTATTGAACAAAATGCGAGCCCCTCACCAAGATGGGGGCCGCGGCATGTGAACATCACTCATAAAATGGATTTTCTTATTTCATTTATTGATTTCTCGGTAAGAACTCCACAGAAACTCATGGTTTGCCCTTCATGCATCTCGCGCCTTTGCCGGATTACACGGGCCAATGGGGGTGGAAATCGTTACCCTTCTGCATTGCCAGCACGGAAGGGGATTACGTCTTTCAAACCATGGTCCCAGCAGGCGTACACTGTCACCCGGGAGCCCAATGAGAATAAACATTGCCCGCGCGGTTCCCGCAAGCATCAGCGCACGGGGGTCATGCCTCGCACTGGAGGGCGGAGGTTGGAATGCTTCCGGAAGCATGCTTAACAACGCACCGCGTTGGCAGAGGGAGCCGGAGTCTTGAGGCCAAATTCGCATCAGCCCTCGCCATGTGTTCAATCCGGACGCGCGCAGCTGGCTTGACGGGCCATGTGCTGCTCATTTATTCATTCACTGTAAATGTATATCTACTACATCTGTGCCAACGGCATTTGGAGCAGCATGATCAGCTAACATGAATATTACCTGCACTTTACCAGCGGAAACTTGCTTTCGCGAAGCAATCAGTGAGTGCCATGGGTAAAAATAAATTTACACAACCACCTCCACCACCCTGAGCTACCTTTCCACCTGTGCACCTATTTATGCACGTTGTTTGTAGTTGACTAGTCATGTTCACCTTTGTCCCAAGTGTCCGCAGTCTCACTCGTCCTCCACTGGGACTCCGCGCTTCCAGGCCGTTTGGACCAGCACCCCGACCGACCTGCTGTGCGTGCGTGCGCATGCCCGGGGGCAACCCCCAAAAACGGGTTGGTTTTAGACGGTACAAAAATTCAACTTTGACACATTCACGACGCGTGGCAGAAATTAGCACGGGACTGCGGCGCCAGGACGATTTGCACTGCTTTGGACTAACTTTAGCCAAAACGAGCCGAGCGCACGACAGGGCCAACGCAAAATGCCACCAGCGCAAACGCTTTCACGCGCCCGCCAAGCAAGACACCTCAAAACGATCGTCTATGAATCACAAATCACAATGGCACGGCAACACAATCGCGAAACCCTCCAAAACATTGCGCCTCTGCGCAGCGAAACGACGCGCCTCGCAAAAGCTACGATTTGCGCCCGCAACGAACACAGCATGTTGCAAGTCATACAAGTCGCACATTCTGAAGCAATGCAAAGCTGAACTTCAACCTTACGCTCTGGATGTGAAAGATCTCCACTAAAGTGTCCTCCACCCTTGTGAGGTGAATGGAAAAAAATGAGTCGAGCGGCTCTTCATGTTCCAGTTGAGGCGGTGTATACCCAAAACAACCACTCCCTTGCACTTGCCCGTCAGCATTTCACAGCAGCCCGCCTAAGAAGTCGGTTCAGGATGTTCCTCAGTAAATCAAAGCATGGCAATGGATTGTCAAACGAAGTGCCACTGTAGCTGCTCAGAAAATTAGACCCCGCCTATCATGTAATCATGTGAAGCAGGTACCCTCATTCCCAGTACTGGACATTTCCACGCGGCAACCCACTGGAAAGGCAGAAGCTGTGTGCCACATGTGCCTTCATCAGTTCGGTTCCACCCACCAAGGAGCCCCGGCCCCAGAACCCCCGTGCAATTAGCTCCGAGCTCCGATCCACATGCAATTGTCATTCGACAAAACGAAAAACCAAGCGGTGGATCAAATCTGATCCGTGTGAGTTCAATTGCTTTTGCCAGCCTGCCTTCTCCATCCCCCCCCCCACTGGCCAAATCAAACAAAGAAGGAGTTCTTTTTAACAGGGCTTCTCCTGTTCGGCTCTTTTCTTCATCACCAACCACTACGTCAAGAAACTACGTGCTGATGTGAGCGACCCTGAGAGACAGAGAGCCACAAAACAGCCTGACCCTCTGGAACTGCACAGGTCCTTGGTCCTCGAGGTCTGGCGTGCATGAGGCGATTGGCTCACGCCGACACGTCCAACCAGCGATTGCGGGACCTCCGTCTCTGGTAAAGTAAGGGCTTCGTATCAAAGTGAAAACCGGGAAATCACTGACAAAGGGATGCCCCAAGTTCCCCAGCAGGGTTTGGTAGCCTTGCCCCATGACAGTATATGCTGTCGAATCCTGAGATATCTCAGGTTAGTAATGATGGTTCCCTTTTGAAGGAAACTGAAAAACAGAAGAAAACACATGGGACCTGTTTGATTCAGGGGACTTGCTGAACGGTGGATTACCCTTGGTTGCCCCTTGACACACAATCCAGATTCAAGTTGATTCCCAACTGATTGTTTCAACTGTATTTCCAGCCCCAACTGCGTTTGCAACGGAAACCGATGGGAAACCACACAAAATGGGGGCCCCTGCCCTCTTCTCCTCACCTCCCGCCGAGCTACTGCTTGTCCTCTTCCTTCGGAGCTTCGCTCACAGAGCGCAACTCTTCGGTGATGAGCTCCTGAGCACATCCCGAGCAAAGGACTTGGGTGGACCAAGTCCTTGCGAAAGATGTGGAAACAGGCTACCACTATTGTCTGAGCAACCTCCTGTTGGTCGACGGAGGCGATGGTTTATTTGGTTCTAAACATGTTGCGCCCAACCCTGTTAATGGGCACACGGTGACCCGGTCATGATTCCAGCAGGGTGCGGGTTCTGAGTCAACCTGAAATCCACCAAAAAAAAGACCTTCGGAACAAGTAGTATCACCTATAAGGCTAATCTTCTCTCCTTCAAAGTGCCTTTCAACCCAAACATGTGGGCCGTCGCCATCATGTTAATGTTACGCAACTCCCTCGCGGATCTGGCCCACTCCAATCTTGCACCGCCCAACCGCTTTCCGATTCTGCCAAAGCAAAGGTCGAAATGATTGCGGGATTTCCGGCCCTTGTGATAAGTGGCCCATGAAGCTTGTCGGGGTCTCACTTTAAGTACCCTCCTGTTGCAACAGCTGCTTCCGCAACATCCCAGCGGTCAACCCCCAAACAATGGCAACTCAATTTGGATGAACCTTGTTTTGGTTGGAATCCCTAGCTGAGAGAAGCCCTCAACACGCACCCATCCCCTCTTGGGTTCCTGTTGGGAGAATCACAAATAATTGGCTACTTGGCTATATAGCACGCCAGTGGACGAAAATGATCTTGTCCGTCCTTCGTTAGAGCATCGATCTCCCGGCGCTGGCGCACCATCTGTGCACGCAACGCGGCAATCCGTGCACGCAGGTGCCTACGCGGGCGGGGCGGGGCGCTGGGAGATTCAGGCTGGAGATCCTCTGCAACCAGCGGTGTACAAAACCAAGCTGGTTGTACAGTAGGCCGCAAGCTACTTAAGTCGCCAAAGGGAACCTCTCGTTGCCATCTGTACGGAAGCCTGCAAGCCAAGAAATCCTTAAAACTGGGGCCCCCCAAATCCGGCAATTAGGTTGAAACAAGCCAAGCTTGTTGCCTCAGCTCGAAGCCAAGCTTGTTGCCTCAGCTCCGGTCGCCGAGCCAGTTTTGACACCCTCTGCTTTTGGAGTTGTCTCCAGGAATGCCATTGATCGTTGATGGTTCATGCATAAATGGCTTCATCGTCTTGAAAAATGTTGACCCCTGCTTAATAAAACATGACTTCGAGAAATCAAAAAGCACCTGTGGCAAGCACTCAATGCCCACACAGCGATCTCTCTCTTTTGCAGGTCGCCTTTTTAACAGGGAAACCAAAGGGAGCGACACCAGTTGTAGGTGTTTGCCTTTCTTGTGGGGGGGGCTTTTAAAGGGCAACCCCAGGGAATGCTAAACCCATTTGGGGGCTTTGGAGGTACACGCGGCCCGCCTCACGCGCTCTTCCGTGGCGCTCGGCCTCAAGGAAACACAAAAGGGGCCGAGAAACCAAAGTCGGGGCTTATCACTGCGCCAGAAAGCAAAGGGCCCTACAGTCCATCAAAATGAGCTGGATTCAACCTGCACCTCAAACGGGCAAGGAATGTAAAGGCCCACTGTCTTCTGGCAAACACTCCACAGGTGACGAAGACTGCACAACTGCACGGGGCATAGACCTCTGACCTTTCAACATGAAACAAATGCATTTGGGGTTGATTCTTAATTAGTGATGCTGTGGTGGGCGTCATTTAGGCTTTGATTGATGTCCACCACTTCTGAGGTGGATCCCCATCAAATTTCTGGCCATCTTCATTGGTTGGATTTTTGGTGGACATCACTCTGGGTGGCTTTCCTCATGTTTCCTCCTCTCAAACACCTCAAGGGTACCCTCCAACAAAGGACCCACACACACATTTGGCTCATGGTCTCTACCCAAGTTCCTGCCAGCAGCCCGGAGCCAATCTGGCCCCATCGACCCCACAGCTTCTAGCCGGGGAAGAACCAAGGTGATTCTTTCAAAGTGTGTCTTCCATATCGTGCATCGTGTCCGTGCATGACCCCGGTGGCATGTCCGGTGGTCATAGCTCTTTAGGAATCCATATGGTCTAAACTCCCAAGTCCAACGGCTTCCCATTTTTCTTTGGGCAGAGGCCTCCTTGAGTCAGAAGCAAAACCTGGCAAGGGTGTCTACCCAAAACCTATGGAAAAGAATCTCGAGGGCTCCTGGCCGAACCTATTTCTGGTCAGGACTGTCCCTTCCTAACCGTCATCTACTCAGGTTCTTTTTTTGGCTCTCTGCAAATCTTCGGTGCTCAATTTTCAAGGGTTCCTCACAGAGTACAATTGGACAAAGGTATACAATCTGCAGGATACACTTGTAGCCTCTCAGACTTACACTCATTCCCTAGCTGGGGTCGGGGTTTGCATGGGACATGGAAAAAAAGCTCAAAATGGTGGCTGTTGTCTTAGTCTACCTTTAAACCAACCCCCAAAACCAGATGATCCTCGCTTGGTGGTTTGGATGGGTGGTTTAAGCAAGTTGAACCCTGGGTCTTTTAGAGGTCGGGAAACCAGATCGAAATACCTCCCAACCAATCCGAACAACCAATTAGAACCCAACAACACCCCCAAGCATCCGGCGACCCGCCTGGCATGCCGTGCCACGTCCGGGGCGGAAAGCTCCGGATAGGCAGCGCGAGGGGAGCTTGCTCGCGGGCCTGAGAAAGTGTGCGTTCCGGAGAGCCATGGGCTTTTGGCTCCAAACATAGTGGTGACTCCGGACAAACCCTGAACGCTGAACACCAATATGGGTGTGAATCTGATTTTTGTGGACCCTTTGTGGACATCGCGTACATGGGGGTTTATGTCCACCAGCCGCTTTTGAGGGGGTTCCCTATTTAAATTCATGGCCATATGGCAGTTCTCAGAACCTGGTGAACTGATCCTGTGAATTGATCAACTCGCTCGACCCCCCAGATACGTCACAAATTGACACAAAATTGGGGATGGGGTCTTGCGGAAAGCAAAGGGAGCTTTGCAGAAACAGACCACAAACATATTCGAAAGGTCGTGGACCCACCCCTGTTCATCTACCTCGCCCCTCTACACAATGGCGATAAGCGATAACAAGCAGCTCTCCAACCTGTTTAAGCAGGTCCAAGTGACCCTTGATTCTGCCCGAGCGAGATCGTTTGAGAGCTTGTGAGAATCTCCGCAGGAGAGAGAAAGACTTGTGTGAGGCCGATGTGTCCAAGTGACCCCAAATCTTTAGCCTTGTCGTTCCCACGTCCGAGTTTCGGTTGCGCTCCCCGTTTTTCGACCAAACTCCAGGGCCCTTTCTGAAGCTACGCGGATGCCTTTTCTTCTACGGCAACATGTCGAAATCGGAATTCAATCCTGGATCTATGGCACCTGGCAAACACCGTGCAAAAAAAGGAGTGAACAAGCCTTTGGACGGTACCCCGGTTGTGGGTTCCCATCATTGTACTGGGGAGACGAGTCTTGGAAGCGCTGGCATTTCTCTTTCCAGAACCGACAAAAACCACCCGGCTCAATTGAAAAGATGGGTCAAACAAATCCCCCACTCCAAAGGGCCGAAAACACCAGGCCGCTCACCCTGGATTCAAAAATACCTTGACCTTGACATACTTTATGGAATATGCAGCTTACCCGAACAGGCATTTGACAATTGGAGCGCCCCGTGTTCCGGTTTTCTTTTGTTTTGGAAATGCAGTGAGTCTATGTTCACCGAGTCGAATTTCTTTGGGTCCCGCCTGGCTGCCATGCGAGGAAGAAGGCGGTGCCTGTGGCGTTCCGATCCAATCCGAAAGAACAAACTAGTGGACTCCTTTGGCAGTTCAACGGAAGCCAGCTACTGATCTCTTAGGCAGGGGCCAACCTTCCTTTTTTTTGGGGGGAGGGGGGGAGGGGGGGGGATTCGATTTTTGAGACCCAACCCCTCGTGTCAACAACGAAGAAGCCCTCAAGTAGGTTGAACATCCAAGTGGAACTGCCGCCTCTGGCAAAGGATCCATTGACCGGCTTGCATCCATTGCCCCATTTGCACAAGGAAGGGGCGGACAACATGGGCAGCCGACCAAGCCGAGGACAATCATGCTGAATGCAAGGCTCATTCAGCAAACATGCCGCGGCAGAGTTCGCGCCCTACGCAAGGCGCCGATTTCGGCCTTTGGGCTCTCATGGGAAACACATGCACGGATAGTATCGGCTGAGTCGCTGGAAGGAGATACGTCTCATGTCAAGCATTAAATGCGACGTAGGATGTGCAAACTTCTCTTGATGTCCTGATGTTCATGGCCACCGGAAGGTCAGCTACTTGGATTGGTCCAACTTACGATGCCTAGAATGATGGAGATACAGCGCCAGCAGAAAATGGTAAGCAGGCAAGGGTGTGCAAAGCACGCGCGCGCGCGTTCGTAACTTCCCCCTGGATACGACCTGCCACAAGACACAAAAAGCCATGAGGGCAGCTCATGCCAGGCTGAACCACGCAATCCGTGCCAATGTCTCCCCAAAGACAGCCAACTGCAAGCTGCCAGTATCATCTTAACACCAACAACCAGCAGATCCATGCCAGGTGGGTGTGTATTCATACATACAAATATATTTCCCGCACATACACGTGTGTATACATATATATATATATACATACATACATATACATACACACATATATGCACAACGCAATGCAATGCGTTGCCACAGGCTATGTCACATTGAATGGTGGCGTATGGGATTGGATGGTTTGGCGCAGGTGTTGTATCCCATCTGGGGCTTCACCCATCCCAAGTGGTGCAAAGAGGATTTTGTGCATCCACCGTACTTCCCATGATCCCAGGGTCTTCTCGCATTTGGCGGCTTCGTCCAAAGTGGTGAGCCCCTTTTTGCGTGAAACTACGAGGGAAACTACGGGGAACCCAAAGAAAACCAAAAGCAAACACCCAGAACCTCTCGAGGTCGCCTCTGCAAGCAGCGCCGCAAAGCAGCAGCGTGAGCTCGAAGCGGAGAGCCGTGCGCTTGCGCCTCCTCGCGGGGAGGCTTGTGGGGGGCAATGACCCCAGGTCTTTGATGAATCAAGTGAGTGAAGGCGAATGGCACGCGCGATGCGCGTGGGTGAAAGTGCATGAAAGTGGACGAAAGTGAATAAAAACGTGGGCGAGCGAGAACGGAAGTGGATGCAAGTGGGAAAGTGTGGATGAAAGTGGATGCAAGTGCGGAGAAATGTGGTGTCAAGATAGGGGAATCCAAAGATGCGGTTGGCCTTTTGATCTCGCTTTAATCCAAGCTTTAAAAGGGTACCCTTAAAAACACACATCCCATATTCGATTTTGGGGACTTGTCATTTCCTGCCAATTTGGGGCAAGCCACCACTCCCGAACAGTAAAGGTTTCCGGAGAACAAAGAACGAAAGCGTAGAGCAACCAAAATGATTCAGGGGTCACTGGGTCACTGCATTTCTCGGTGACTGGGTCCCATTGAACATAGTTGAAAATGGCACCGTTGGTCCAATGAACGGAGATGGAGATCAGAGACTTGCAGCAGCGCCCTGTGATTTCTGGTTCTTGTGTAGACTTCTGCAGGCTGGCCATGTGCCTTTGTGTGTGTGTGCATATATATATATATATGTATATGTGATTGCACATGCGTGTTCATAGGTGTGCATGTGTCTGCCGGTGTTCCGTCTGGCTGCTTGCCTGTGTCTCCGTGTGCCAGCGTCTGTGTGGGTGTGTGGGTGTGTCAGTTGGTCTGAATGCTTAGCCCCAAATCAATGTCCTGGAAGAGCTACCCTCCTTTTGATGTTAGTGTTCAAGGGGCAGCTCATAGTTCAAACGCAAAAACACCAACACACAACACATACAAAGGAACAACCCCAGGAGCTCCAAACAAATCGCTTGCGATTTGAAGCTGGCGCGCTCCTATGGATGTTCTGCTGGCCATGGGTCATGCATGGCGCATCGATCTGCCTGTTCAAAGTGGACAGTGGCGAGCGTCGCAGCGTCGACCCTGGCCACTTGCAGCGTCTTGCCTGCGAATGGTTGCCCAAGTTGCAGGTTTCTGCCTGAACAAGGGCGCGGCTCAAACAGCGCTTTGAGAAGGTGCTGTACCCGTCAGGCAAGAACCAAAGTTCCACGGAGCAACAGGCATGGTCCAAGCGCCGTGTCTGGAGATCAGATGCTCTGCGACAAAACCCTGTTTTCCGCTTGCTCTCCATAGCTACGCCTGAGCCACGACGGCCCGCGAGTATGAGAGTGGCACACTCCAAACACATCAGAGAAGCATGGGTATGAATTCAAATGGGACCTTTTGCCTTGTCCACCAACCATTTTGCGGGTGTAGGCATGCAAATTCAGACCATGCGCACGCAGCCTTTCCATCAGGAACCTGACAAGGTCTGAGGAAATGTGACCCAACTTCCTTTGGGGGGTCCAAGCCTGAAGCTCCATGTCCACTCTGGAGCGTCCCGGGCAAGCCGGGGAAAAATATATAGACAAAAACGGAGAAGATAAGAATAAAGGCGAGATGAGTCGGGCTGACTGCGAGTCAATCTCCAAACGGCCAAAGCAAGCTTCGGAAGGGACTCTTGGTGGTTCTAGGTCCAAAACAAATGATGAATCCAAATCCTTGAAGGGTTCACCAACCTGAAAATGAGGTTCGCGCGCAGAACAAGCAATGGTTGCGCCATAACCTGCCCAGAACTGGACGTGGGCCATGAGGGACCCCTCTGGCTCGATCGGCCTGCTCCTCATCTTCCTGTCCGGTTGGCAGCCGAGGAAAGGGAGGGGGCGGGGGCCTAAACTTGGATCCCATTTTGGATGTTTGTGAGAAGAACCAGAGGAGGGAACCAAAAGGAAACCAACCACATATGCAGGAAACATTGAAATGACTGGCCTCACAAAGCTAGTCATGCATGATGCAAACAATGCGAAAGAAAGATCTCCAGTGAAAGGCACTAATTGAAAGATCCGTGGCCGGCGAAAATCACGCCGTCGGTCTATAGCCCGAGACAAGGAAGCTACTGTGCTGATTGCGGTTGACCCTTTCCCATCCCAACAAGCCTGTCCGCTCCCAGGCCGATTGTTCCAACCAAACGCGAGGTGATACCGCCAGAAAAATGTCGGCAAGCGCTTGGGGGAACATGGTCAATGATGAAATGCGGCCCAGCTGGTCAAAGAAGATGGCCCTGCCAAAGGGTTGGCTGGCTTTGGCTGGCTTTGGGCGAACCTCCTCTCATATTGCGATGCTTGGTGGGCGGATTTCAAATCGAGTGCCTTTGGAACTTTCGGTCCAAACCAGTTTGACAAGGCCAAATAGGAATCTCCCCCCCATTTTGGGGGTGACTCTTTTGAAGTCAGCGGCCTGAAATCGAGAATTGCCCTCTTGCCACAGTTGTTCTCTCAGGTCGCTGGCGCTGAACCCTGCTCCGCCTCCCACTGCTCGAAGGAGACATGCCATTGGATGATGAGACTCAGACCCTATAAAACATGCACGTTGTAGAATGTGCCTACACAAGTCAGCAATTCTGGTTGCTATTTAGGTCCGTGCCGTTAAAAAAAATAAAATAAAATCAAAATGCTGCTTGGAGTCCAAATGCGTATTGGGGTATGACTTTCTTGTGACACCCCCCCCCTGTTGGTCGCTTAAGGCAAGCCAGAGGGGAGAAAGCCAATTTGTTGGGCGGCATCATTTTGAGAGCAGCCCGCGCCCAAATTCGCGCCTGGGCCAGGGCCAGGGTCAGGGCACGCTCAATGCGGTCCCCCAACTCGGGGTGCACCTACCCCATCGCTATGGACCCTTTGGCGGGGTTCGATCCTCACCAGCCGCTTTGGGATCCGAAAAAAAGACACACGCGTGCCTCAAAATAGGGACCCCCGACAAGGGCTTCGGTTTCCTGTTGGTTTCCCAAAATAAGACACTCCCACTTGGCGCCCATTTTGCAACCAACTTCTTTTGTTGGATATTTCGGGGTTGAGTCTGCACGATAGACTCGTGTCTATGGGGAATGGGGAATGGCACGGGGGGTGGCGGACGAGCTTTCAAGCACGGAAAGATGCGCTTCGGCCAATGGTGCCAACCTGAACTCAAAATCATGTTTACCGTTTGGCGCCGCTCGGACACATACTCACATGTTGGTTGAGTCCCATCGAATAAAAATCTAGGGACTCTAGGTGCCCTTCTAGATCCCTTGCTAACAGTGAAGCTTCTAGCGGGAGACGTCCTGAATCCATACTCAAGCCAGGTGTTTTCTCTCGTCATGGAACCCAACATGATGGCCTGAATTCTTGAGGGGCTCGAAAAATTGATGCCTCGTTTTCGGCTCCTCAACCTGCAGGAGGGTAATTACGGCTCAAACGAACATGTGACATCGCCCACAACTCCGGAAGGAGCTGTAAGAAAGGAGCCCTCCTGGGGGGTAATCGGTCGCAAAGCGCGAAAAACCCCTTAGCACAGATCTAACAAATGTACGTTCGGATGAACAAGGGGAATGCAATCTCATCAATCCTGCCAAGAATCCAATGATGCTGAAGCCCAATGGAGCCATGGAGGAATGCCTCTACACCCCGGGGCTGAAATTTGGTCCCTTTGAAAGGTTGGTCAAGGTCTTGCGGTTGGCAACCCTGACCCTTCTTGGCTTGCAGGCGTATGGTTCCCGGTTGGTCCTCTTGAGTCGAGACACAATGGCGGGAGGGTCTACAATTGTGTGCCGAACCAGGATTCAAATCGATCCCAAACCACGAACCGGGTGTCTGACCCAACGCCAATTTTGCGATGGCCCGCAAGCAGTTGCCTTACCCGATGTGTAGACACCTTAATTTAGGGATCGCTTGTATTTCCCAAAGG
>CAUJNA010003426.1:452500-502500 GCA_963377175.1 Effrenium voratum
CACAGACACAGACACAGACACAGACACAGACACAGACACAGACACAGACACAGACACAGACACAGACACAGACACAGACACAGACACAGACACAGACACAGACACAGACACAGACACAGACACAGACACAGACACAGACACAGACACAGACACAGACACAGACACAGACACAGACACAGACACAGACACAGACACAGACACAGACACAGACACAGACACAGACACAGACACAGACACAGACACAGACACAGACACAGACACAGACACAGACACAGACACAGACACAGACACAGACACAGACACAGACACAGACACAGACACAGACACAGACACAGACACAGACACAGACACAGACACAGACACAGACACAGACACACAGACACAGACACAGACACAGACACAGACACAGACACAGACACAGACACAGACACAGACACAGACACAGACACAGACACAGACACAGACACAGACACAGACACAGACACAGACACAGACACAGACACAGACACAGACACAGACACAGACACAGACACAGACACAGACACAGACACAGACACAGACACAGACACAGACACAGACACACAGACACAGACACAGACACAGACACAGACACAGACACAGACACACAGACACAGACACAGACACAGACACAGACACAGACACAGACACAGACACAGACACAGACACAGACACAGACACAGACACAGACACAGACACAGACACAGACACAGACACAGACACAGACACAGACACACGACACACACAGACACAGACACAGACACAGACACAGACACAGACACAGACACAGACACAGACACAGACACAGACACAGACACAGACACAGACACAGACACAGACACAGACACAGACAGACACAGACACAGACACAGACACAGACACAGACACAGACACAGACACAGACACAGACACAGACACAGACACAGACACAGACACAGACACAGACACAGACACAGACACAGACACAGACACAGACACAGACACAGACACAGACACAGACACAGACACAGACACAGACACAGACACAGACACAGACACAGACACAGACACAGACACAGACACAGACACAGACACAGACACAGACACAGACACAGACACAGACACAGACACAGACACAGACACAGACACAGACACAGACACAGCACAGACACAGACACAGACACAGACACAGACACAGACACAGACACAGACACAGACACAGACACAGACACAGACACAGACACAGACACAGACACAGACACAGACACAGACACAGACACAGACACAGACACAGACACAGACACAGACACAGACACAAACACAGACACAGACACAGACACAGACACAGACACAGACACAGACACAGACACAGACACAGACACAGACACACACACACACACACACACACACACACACACACACACACACACACACACACACACACACACACACACACACACACACACACACACGGCAGCGCACGCACGCACGCACGCACGCACGCACGCACCCACACACACACACACACACACACACACACACACCGGGGTGGGTAGATTCCTCGCAAAATGGATCGGTTTTGTGTTCCACGTGCAAATCTGCAGCAGCAGAGCCTCCCCCCCATGTCAACCCCCTCCATACAGGGGTCACTCCCCCTCCAAGAATATTGGTTTCACGAAAGGGTCCCGTTCTGTCACACCACGCACATGTCGCGCTCCAAATTATTCGGCGTGGGTGACTTTGGATGAGTTGGCATGGCTCCCAAAATCAAAAGCATTTGCAGCTTGCAACTGAAGTCGCTCACACATACCTGTCAATCCCCAGCAGCCGTTTGGCTCAAACGGTGCATTGGGCGAATCAATGGAATCCAAAATCCGATCGACATGTTCATGACATGTTCCCTCTGGAAAACAAGCTGCACTGTGCTCTATTGTGCTCACAGTAACAACACCTGCCTATAGCAAACCACCTCCTTCCCTGTCTTCCTAATGTAGAAATTCGCAGGCTGAAAGATCTGCATGCCCGAGGCCTCTAGTGGCCTTTACCGACGCATCACGTTTGAGCTATTTGCTGGCTTTCACCTGAGCATGTCTTTGAATATAGCTGGGACATGATGGCACTTCATTTTCCGAGTTCTGCCCGGCGTGCAGTCCAATGTCCATCCGCTTGACGGGTCCTTCATGGGCACGAAGGACTCCATGATCAGAGACTCGAGAGGCGAGAGAAGCGAGAGGCGAGCGGCGCGCAGGTGCCCTCTGTTTGCTTTTTTGCCGCACCTGGATTCCCGCGTGGAAAGCGCGAACTAAAAAACGTGCTGAAAGAGAGAACAATAACCTGTGGAACAGAGGCATCAAAAAACGATGTTGTCTAGATTTCAAACTCTGGACAGGTGCCAGAACACCGCCCTCTGGGGTTAGGTTGTGAGTGAACCGCCAGCCCTGGAAACCTGCTGTAAAGTAGGCCACGACAGCGGCGCCAAACACATGACATGGATGCAAAAAAGTCTCAGCTTGTGCAAGATGGGAGCATGTCAAACTTAAGGTCGGGGCTGCCTGTTTCACGGTGTCCTTTCGAAACCGTGAGAAAATTCCGACCAATTGAAGAAGTCCCGAATTTCGACAACCATTTCCATCGGCCAAAATGTTGACACTCTTTGAGTAGCCCCGACAGTCTCTGCATCTTCTCTCGCGCCCTTCTTCAGGTGCCCCAACTACCCCGGCTGCTGTTGGGAAGGGAGGGATGTGTCTAGGACTTTTAATGATGAATACCCCCAAACAAAAATATTTCAATGATGAATACCCCAAACAAAATGCTTGGGGGAACAAAATCCATGTAGGTACTGTCCACCGAACAATCCCTCAATGAAACTTCATACCCATCTTCCCTTGTAAGTAGTCCGGCTCCCCTCTGACAAGCGTGTGCGCCTTAAGCTTCAGCGTCTGCCGCAGCTCGCGGATCATGGAAAGCATGTCCTTGAGACTCACCCCCCTTTCAGGGGGTTTAACAGTTCCAGGGACTCGTTCAATGTCTGGAGAGAACCCATCTTGGCTCAAGCGAAAATCAACTTCCCAAATGGCTCATCTTGCTGATGGAGCCCTTAACCCTGAGAAACCTGCAGGAACTTCGCCTTCCAGAAGCCTTACTGAATGCGCATGTTGCGAGTTTCCGGTAGACACACGCCCATGTGCAAAGCTCAAAACAAACCCATGGTCCTTCACTGTACTTGCCTTTCTGCGCACGCACGCACGCAAGCACACACGCACGCAACACGCATACACGCATACACGCATGCACACTTCCCGGCTCGCCCGCCGCGCGCACGTGTGTGCATCTCCTCGACATCGAATCATCAAGTCACGGGCCAACAAAAGGAATCAAGGCTGCCAGAATCAAACAGACAAAGTCAACGATAGCAAACCCAACCCGTAACCACCTAAGCCACATTTGAGCGGAACCTCGCCTCCGATGCTCGAGAATGTTCTAATGCCAGACCACCCCTCCACCCCCCCCCCCCCCCCCGCGAATTGCACGTTGGAGATTGCCTGAGTTGATTTCTCAAATCTGGGTCCGTGCGCGGCCTTTGGGGAAGCCTTGATTCAAGTGCGGGACGGACGGACTGCGTCCTCACGTTCCTGCTGGTTGAAATGCTGGAGATCCACCATCTCTTGCTGCGCCTTCTGGTACCTCGCGAGCAAAACAAGGTGCCTGAAATAGGCCGAGCAACTTGAGCATCGACATACCTGCCGTAGGGTGTCCGTATGCAGCACGACAGAGTGTCGTTTGTGTTTGTCTCTTAATCCAAACTCTGACCGCAGTACTGTTGTCAAAGATGCTGCCTTGCGCAGCCGCTATCTCCAATGGATGTAGAATCAGTCAGGCCCCCAGAAGTTGCAACCCCTCGCTTCCCTCAAATGGGGCAACCTATAGCTCTTCCGGCTGCAAACGCCAATCATTCATATTAACCAGCTGACAAATCACATCGAGCCGGTCAATACTCAAAACGTCGAGGAGTCCCACATTCCCGCCACACACCGATGGATGTGTCCTATAGACTATATGGGGATCCTAAAACTGGTCTTTCTCTTTGAGCACCATCCAAAGGGAGCCCCCCATACCCCTAGGGCGCAAATCCAACCGAAAAGCTTCAAAATCCGCCGAGAATGTATGCTTTTCCGAATGGCTCATTCGGTTAAACATCCCTGCCCAAACTCGTACATTTGGATCAACGCAACAGGGACCCGACATGAGACCCGACTCCCGACAGAAGGGCAAAACAGACAACGTGTGGGGCAGATAAGCCACTTTGGTGAAGATTCTTCAAGTCGTTCTTGCATTTGGTGATACATAGGCTCATACATGCGTTGCCTCTGCGCGGAGGATCGGAAGATCTGGCGAACATTCGTCGAACTGTGTGAGCGAGCTCTGTCCACAGAACAGTGGGAAAACGATGGCGAGCTTCCGGCCACGGGACCTGCACCGGATTTGACAAACTTCCGCAATTTACCGCGCGAATAGCAAACAGGCTGCTGGGGTAGCTGCTGCCAAAATTGCCCAGTGCTGCCCAAACGTGCGTTCAAATCTCTTCCTGCAACAGCCACGCTCTACTGCTTGGAGGCTTCTGCATTTGCCGGCAGCCGCTCTCTCTGCAACAGAATGAAAAGTCATAAGGTCCGGTTTCCAGCAAAAAAAAGTCCGCCAGCAAATGTGCTTCATTGAGCTAGAGCTGGAACACAAACACAATGATTGAGGAAGCCTCGCATACCGTCATCTCGGCGCAAACCTGAGTTCCCGAACCGGGATTCTTACAGCCAGCGCCATGGCCTTCAATACCAACACGCCGAGCTGCAAAGACATGGAGAAGCGGGACAACTCGGAAAAGTGGGGAAGAAAAACTCAAGAATGTGGGCAGAGAGCCGAACGCCATGGAAGAGGTGGAACATATTGGGGCGAACTTAGGAAAACTGACCGGAATAACTCACCAAACGTTCCAGAAAACCAAAGCCCGAATGGCGTTGACAATGGCGAAACCTAAACTATCGAAAGGAATGCAAAGGGCCGAGTGGGTTTCCATGTTCCTTATCAAACAAAACATCAAAAGAGACGTAGGCTCAACTACTCGCGTTCCAACAATTCAAGTGGATAAACGCCGGCCTGGTCAAGAGGACTATCCTCCAAAACACTCCTGTCATCCTAAAATTGCGAAAGGGTTGCGAAGGCTGTCTGGAAAAAAAAATGTCATGTGGAAAGTGGCCTCGACTCTTGCACTCGGACCGCCCCCAAAAATGGCCAACATCATCTTGGTCCGCTGAACTCATCTACATAGTTGTGGAAATCACAACTTCTGTGTGATTAAAGTGGGAATCCCATACCAGGACTGCCCGGCTCTCCGAACATATCTGCTCGTTGCCATTGAATTCACGGGTAACAAAGTCCTGGCACTCTCTACAAACATGAGGGGAATCCTACCCAACCAGTGGCAGTTTGCACCTTGGAGATTTCAACCAAACGGGTGGGATTTCCCAGGGGTTGTGCTAAGTGAGTGTTCACTAGGTGAAACGGTGAAATGACGCATCTCCGGAATGGAAGCGCACTTGTCCCAGAGCTTCTGCAGCTTCGTTGTGAGCTTCTGGACCTCGGTTTTGCTCGCAGTCAAATCGATCCGGTTAGCCGTACGTTTTGGGTTTCGGGTGGGGTCCCCGGATGCAAAGGGAAAGGGGGGAGCCCGCAAATGCTGGTTTCCTGGTTGCTTCAGTTTCATTCAAAAAGGGCGAGGAGTGCAGAGAACGTAGTTCCCATCAAGGAAGCTCGCCTCAGGCTGGCTGAAAAGGCGATGGCACCAAAGGGGGGGGGGGGGGGCATTCTGGGAACCTGAACCAACTGAAACATCTTCAAAAGGAAAATTGCCAGCCTCCTCTAAGTACAAAGGTGGATGACATGTCGAAGTTGGACCCTTGAGAACCCCAGAAGCAAGGATGCCAACTCGTCTCACAAACCCTGCAGTGTCTGTGTGTACTGGAATTGGTGTTTCTCAAAGTAGTCAGTATGCGGGTGGTCCTCCCTGCTGCCCCCAAGGGTTGCTGGTGCAGTTTGCAAGGCAAATCCCCTCCCCACTTTCCGGTCAACAACATTCATTGTGTCCCCAACTGGCATGGAATTTTCGTGAGTAACTCCCATCTTAGCTGACGGTACATATTGATCGTTGCTTACATGAGTCCTGGTCAAAGCTCCTTCGGTGGCAACGGCGATGACCACCTTTCGTTCAACTTTTTGTTTGCCTGTGCCGGCCAGACGAGTCTGACCCGCACCAAGCGACAACTGTTTGCTGGTCCAAAGGAACGTGAAGGAAAACAAAAAGTCTGCGCAGTGCAGGACCTGCGCGCCGTTTTGGTCTGAAAACCCCGGCCTGCTCCTCCTGGGAGGCGCATCGCTCTTCCAGCTGCATGTTCTCCTGGCGCTGCTGCTCCTGGCGTCGGGGGTTCCTTGGACTCCATGGGACCCCATGGGGGCAACGGGCTCCAATGAAGATTGGAACCAAGCGGCCACGGTGTCCTGTTCGAAAACCCGTAAAACAAAAAAAAAGGTGCCCTCGAAAAAAAAAAAAAAAAAAGACACGCCCACCATTTTGGGGTTGTGAAAGGAGACTAGAGGGAGAACCAGACAATGAAGGATGGGTCCCTGACTTTAAGACACACCAGGGACATGAGTTTGACACATCAGTGTCTTTGCTTGCTAGTATCCTGGCTTGGCGGCCTGGTTTTTGGAGGAACCAACAGGTCCATAGACGTTGACGGCACACAAAATAGCCGCGGGTCAAAGTTGATGTGAGATGGAAACCCCTGTCATAACCCGAGGGATGATCCTTTGGTGGCAGGTGCAGGAGAAAAGCGATCCCGTCCCAAGCCTGTTCAAGGAGTCAATGCTCCGAATGCCCTCACGTCCCTCCGACCGCGCCTTGCCCGCACCATACGGACACATGCTCACCCAAATAAAATTTCCAGGAAAACTCGGGGCTCCAGTGGGCAGTCGCTTGGTGGCAACACTGCAACATGGATCACATTCCCGAAAACGTCCTGCACAAAACCAGGGTGTGATTCCTGGGGTCCGCCAAACGTGACACCAACGACAAAGCTTTCCGCCCACAGCACGGCCCCCACGAGATAAACCCTCAGCTCTTCTCCTCTTGGCTTGGGCGTTCAAACCGGAACAAATCGATGTTCAGAAACGGACAATTCCTTTGAAAGAAAGGACCCCCCCTTTTGTGTCAAGGGAGTCACTGTTCAAGGAAACAGAAGGCTGTTGGATGCCCATTTAACTGTGCTCTGACCCCTCCCAACTGAGTTTACCCGCGAACGATCCGGATCACTTCCCTCCCCTTCGAAATCCGTTTTGCAAAGCGGGAGGCCTCCTGGCGCCGCAGCTCCTCCTCCCTCTCCTGGAAAAGCGGATTGGGCGAGCCCTTGCAAGGTTCGGAACCTCCCGGAACCGGCCGAAGACCACGACATCCATGGCTGTCCCAACATGTCCCAACCATACCAACCAGCCAGACCGGACACTCACAGGCCGGTTTGCAACAGAGTGTACCCTCACGTCTGCCCCTTTTCCTTGGAGCGCGGAACCAGACAAGCGCAACCCACGCGAAGCGAAGGCCCAGCCTGCTGCTTCTTCAGTCGCCTCTGCTGCCTTGGCGGATCCAAGGGATTGGGAGTGTCACGTGGTGACGGATACCAGCGAGACCCAAGAGTGAGTTTGAAACCCCTCAAACCCCAAACAGCCAAGTTGTTCTGCTTTTTCCCAGACACCTTGTCTCAAAATCTGTCAGAGTTGCTGGGAAAAACAGCAACTGGCCGCCAGAATGGCCCTCGGTTTGGGTGTGAACAGGGGACCTGGACATAATTTGGGTGGGGATTCATGTCCACCAGCAACTTTTGAGGTGGCTCCGACTCTTGACATGCATTCCCCACTTCAAGCCAAATCCTCGAACTCCCACTTCACATCTCTGGGATTCGGTGCTTCTTGAGCTCCTGCTCCTGCTTAATGGCCTGCTCCATCACCTGCCGGGGGAGATCTGGTTGAGCCCCAGTTGGGAGCTTCTCTCAATGGGATTCGGATTTACAGGGAGGTGTTGATGTGTTTTTGGGGGGCCTCCCAATGGCCCTCCAAAAAATGGGACACTCCCCATCAAAAAAAGTGGGGCGCATGCGTCTTCTGCTCCTTTGGATTTATGTTTCGGCTTGGCCTTAGGCCGTTTTGGTGTTTCTCGAAATAGGAATCACGTTGATCATTCTTATTAACAAACAAGCAAACGAAAGAAAAGCTCCGCCATGTGCAAAGTCCTTCGTGTCACCCAAAAGCTGCCCCCCAAATGGGACAAGTTGGAAAGTCAAATCAATTCGCTTTGGGCAAGGGAGAATTGGTGTTTCTTGTTTGTAAGGTGCCGGGGTTGACCCTTTTGGGTAGGTCGCTTTCTTTTTTCTTTTCCGCGAAACAGGACATTTGACGAAACAGACAAAATGAAACACATAGCAAATCTCATGAAACGGATCTGTCTCTACGAAACCATTCTGTCTCATAGAGAACAAAAGAGAGAGAACTCATGAACAAGGAAAATAAATGAAGCAAAGGCAAAAGGATGCAAGACAAAAAATTGAACAACCAGACTGCAAGTGAAAGGCCAGCCGGGAGCGCCGCTCTTCAATAAACACCTATCGGTTTAGTAGAGGAAGATCAGACTACTAGCTTAATATTCTCTGTGTAGGGCCGTGGTTTTCTCATTGAACAATTGGATCTCAGAAATTACGATTATTTAGAACTTTCGAAAGGACAAAGGAAAAGGAAAAGGCAAGAGGGTGGAGAAACGGCAAGTAAAGGGGAACATAGCAAGCAAGAAGACAAGACAGCCGCGCTTGGTCGAACCTGCGGCGTGCGCCAGCACAGCCCCCGGCGCAGCAGGATGAGGAGAGGATTGTTGATTGGCGTGGATGTCCGTGGCGTGCCTGTGTGAGATGCGTTGCGAAGCAAGCGATGTGACGCGGCGTCGCGTGATGTGACGCGACGTGACTCGATGTGATGACGTGACGTGATGCGAGGTGACGGGATGCGACGTGATGTGATGCGATATGATGTGGTGTCACGACGTGATGTAAGGTGATGGGATGTGACAGCGCGAGACGTGATATGATGTGATAGGAGAAGATGTGGTGATGTGATGAATTGTTGTGTTCTGTGATGCAACGCGGTTTGACGTGACATGACATGAGGTTCTGTGATGTGATGTGATGACAGGATGCAATGCGTGATGTGTAAGCTAGATGATGTGCAGTGGCATGACGTGACGCGACGCGATGTGATGCGATCCACTGCGACTTGATGCAGTGCGAACAGTGCAACCAATGACCAAGGAAAAGGAAAAACAACTTCCGGAAGAGCTCAGACGGACAAGCAGCGAAGGGTTGGGAAAAGCGCGGGCGGAGAAAGACAAAGAGGAGCAAGGTCGAAGCAGTCGCACAGGGAGAGTTGAAACTGAGAAGTCTGCAGAGCATCGTGGGGCAGGCAAACAAACCAAAAGCAGAGTGGGGCGACGAGCTGGGAGAAGCGGAAAAGGAGCGGAGGGAGCGACGGAAACCTGCGGCAGGGAGGCGAGCCTGCGCTAGGAGCGGAGACAGACCGTGACTGTGCTTCTCCAGATCTTTGGCTAGCGTGATATCCGCTACGGCAACCAAACACATCAGGGAGGAAAACACATCAGGGAGGACACACACACACAGACGTGCGCGCGCGTGCACCAAGTCGCGTGTTTCAGACAAGAGGGAAACCATAAATCTTGGGAGAGGAAAGGAGAGGAGAGGAGACAAGAGGAGGGGGGGAGAGGGAGAGAGAGCGAGAGAGAGAGAGAGAGAGAGAGCGAGAGAGAGAGAGAGAGAGGGAGACCCTGCGGTTTCTTTTTCGGGCTGCATACATGTTTCACCTTTCCTAGTCAGCAAATCGGCTTGCAAGGAGCGGACTTCGGCCCCAACGAGTCAATGGGCTGTTCCCGGCCCCAACCAGTCAAGTGAGTCAGAATCAAAGCCAAGGAGTCTACCCAACACCATGACAAGCATCAAAGGCCTTCTTTGCCGCATTTATGGCTGGAACACGCTGGAACTATCCCTTCATCTCTCCAGGTTTTGATGGCTCGTGTCAAAACAGGGATCCGCTTCCCCCTGGTAAAAATGGCGCCTTTCGGTGTCAAAAACATAGGATTGCAAGAAATGTGTTTTTTCTTGTCCACTTGTCAAAACAGCCAACCTGAAAGAGTATCCGTAAGGAAAAACAAGAAACCATGCAAGCAAAAACAACCCTCTTGTGGGGTTGCTTTGGAAGAGAAACCCAACCCAAAGGAAATGGCCACCGTTTGCTGGGGACCTTTTTTGGCCTTATGTTTTTGGGGGCGGGCGAACCCGACTATGACTTTTTTCGCCATATGGCCTGCTTGCCCTGGACCATCTTCATCTCCATCTGCTGCAGCTTTCCCTGGCCAAGTTCCGATTTCGCCCCCAAAACACCCTGGCCAGAGTTCACCATAAGCCACGGGCCACCTCGGCCAGAACAAGAGCACCCCTCCCCCCCACCCCCACCCCGCCGCGTTTTGGGTTGAAACCCATTTGGGAACAGACTTTTGCAGAAAGCACAGTGCTTTTTGACTGTGCTCATGGCATCTTCTCAGCTTCTTAAGCTTCCATGCAAAAAGTTTCGCCTGCAGCTTGGCGCGAGCTCCCAAGACAAAGATTCGCTTCACGGCGACTTCCTGAGACCATCGCGGCTATCGCCGATCCACGCCTGCAGCTCCAGCTTGTGCTGCTCCTCCTCAATGAAAAGAGGACGGGACCCCATTTTCTTGGCGGGATCGGGAGGCGCCAATTTCCGCCCTGCGCTCGGCAACATTTGAGAAGGGCCTCCAGAAGCGAAGAAATGTGCAGGAGCTTCTCAAAATGATGGACCCCGTTTTAGGCTGGTTCTATGCGGAAACCAAAAGGAAACAACCCGTTTGAGGAGGCCCCATTTTGAGGAAAAAAACACATGTCTAACACCAGCACATGCTGGTCTTCTTGATCTTCGCGTACTGGTGGCTTTTGTTTGGAAAGTGTGTTTCTCCAACCAACAAAACAAGCAAAACACAAAACGCCTAGTTTACAACGTGTTTTAACGAGGCGGAGGGGGAGAAGCACGCCACCTGTGGATCTCCAAAACCAAGGCAGGCGCCCAAAACTTGGTTTTGCTACATGGAAAAGCCAAGGTCCGCACCGTGTCTGCGAGTAGTGGCAAGCAGTAGTGGCACTTCAAAGGGAACCTCGCTGAACAAAAGTTGGCCTGAAGTTCCTGAACAAAGTGCAACTCTCAAGATGCGCAAAGCGCCGCCCATCCCTTGCAAAAGACACTATGCTGCAACAACACAAAATGAGCGCGTCCAGACAATGGGATTCTCGTGAATCAAGAGCTCGCTTGCCTTCTTCAAACCGGCGGACTTTGGGAACAGCCCCAATAGGATTTGCCAGCACGACCTTAGCTGGAAGGCTGGTGGGACCGAAGCAAGCGCGCTGACTGGTTGTGAACGCCCGGTCTCCCGCCATTTGGTGGGGTCCAGGCAGTTCTACCGAGCTCTCCAGTTGCCCACGGACCCTGGCAGAAAAAGGGAACCCTGCTGAGGTTTGACCCTGTTTGGTGGGGAACCCACTAAGGTAAAAAGGGATCTTTCAAGGCTGCCGAGCACCTGATTTCTCAACCAAGGACCTCCGCTCCTGCATCGAGATGTTCTCCTCCTCGTCGATCTGGGCCAGAAGCCGCAACCTGCCGAATCGACACCAATCACTTTTGGGGAACCCATGCGCGGCGGCTCAAAACCCAACCCCCAGCGATCAAAACTCAACGTCTGCGGTTTGGGCCATCAGTTTGGAGCCACACTCAAAACTGTGTGTGTGTGTGGAATGAAAGGGCCTCGAAAATGGGGGTGACCGTTAGCAACACCGACATGAAACCATGGATCGTAAGGGCCCCTGGCTTTAACACACAGCTGTTTGGCATTTGTTTCACCAGTGCGCCACCAAAAGGCACGTTTTTCCCCGGTGCTTTCAGCATCGCAGCCACATCTCCTGGAAGTACTCCCACTGGGGTGGCTTTTCTATGAGTTGGTTTCCTTTGAGCTCCCTTTGACCATCAAAAAGGGGGCCCTAGGCCCCGCCCTCAACCTCAGGTGGCTAGATGATATTTCGATCAGGGGCAATGCCTCCCATAACTGATAGGGTCTGCAAAACGATGCCCTTCAACCTCCAAAACTTGCCATGGTTGCCAAACAAAATAATCTGTGACATCACTCACAGTTGGCCTCGGTCTGAACTTCAGTGCGACTAGCCACGCCACTGCGAGGAACGACTGCGTTCCATGTTCAAACCTGAGGTAAACCGACCACTTGCAACGTTGCTTTTTCCCCTCTGAACCTCTCAAAAAAAATTTAGGACCCCATGAAACCTGACAAGCTAGTGGAGAGGGTATCCATTTTTTTTTGGGGGGGGAACATAAAAACCTGTACCTCTGCCCTCAAGCAAACACACCGCCTCTCGGACTCTGCTAGGTCGCGCTGGGCCTCTACCTGATGGAGGTGGACAGCCCTCCTTGAAAAAGCAACCCCCGTGAGGCTCGGTAGACCCAACCCCCCAAGAAGGATATCCCTAACAGAAGACACCCCCAGAATCCTGTGAGCATGAAATGCAGGACTTTCCCGGGCGGGATACTTTCAAGCTGCCCTTTCACAGGAAGAAGTATTACGTAGTTTCGACGAGCGGACTTGCCCAAATCACAGCAAAGGGATGCCGGAGGGCGTCAACTGTAGGCACCCGTCGATGTCAAGGCTCTCCCCCTTTCAGGACCAAACACAAACAATTAGGTGAGGGGTGAACAAAAAAACATCCTGACCAGATTGAAAACCGTGCGCGTCTTTTCTCTCGCGAGGAAAATGCTGACAAGGTCAAAGAAGGGAATGCTGGGGGGGGGGGGGAGGGGGTCCTGCTATTCAATGGCCACAGTGCGAAATGGTCTTTTGCATTCGCAACTGCACGTACAGAACCAATGAATAAGGCCAGCGGGTCCTGGAATCCCTATATTTCCCTTTGCAGGAAGAGGAAGCCATGTCGCAAATCCCCAGTGCCGGAAAAAACAAGCATGGGCTCAGCACTCCTTTGCTTGATTGACTTCAAAGGGGTGTAAGCGGTTTCCCCCCTCGATGAGTTTTCTTGCTGGCGCTCAGTAGGGAATGAGGGAAATCACCCGAACAAGTCATCCAACTGGTGGCCCCTGGTTCATGGCCTCATTCCCTGCTTATCGCACCAGCAGGTTCACTAGCATGGGGGGTCCTGGAAGACAGTTTCCTCTAAGGGACCCTCTGGTGGGACCCCATGTTCGCGGCCCAAAGGGTATCCCCTGCCTTTTGGGTGCCAACAACTCGGCACCGACACCAACCCTAGGTCCTCCAGTAGAGAGATTAGAATAAGGGTACCAACTTTTTTCTGTAGTCTATTTTAGTAGGGGAACCCAAAGCCCCAAAAAAAAGAAAGGGTAAAAGGGCACCTGGCTGGGGGACCGAGACCCACCGAACCCCCCCGGCGCCTCGCGGCGTCGCGCTTCCGCCTTCATCTGGGCCTCGTGGATCTGCTGGCGGTGCTGCTCCTCGTGAACGAGACCGAAGGAACGCGGGCGGCGTTCCTCTCGGCTTCAGCGGGTCCCCCGCAAAAAGTTGAGCTTTTAGTGGGCTAAATGGAAATCCCCACTAAACGCTAAAAAGCTAAAAGGCTAAGGGGATGGCTGGGAGACACCAAGTTTAAACCCCGTGAAGAGGGTACCCGTCAAAAACACAGGCGCCGTGCGGGGCAAGCATGTTTGTCTGTCTGTCTGTGTGTAGTTGGCAAGATGTGATAACCCGTGAGCGTCAAACCAACTTACCCATGATGCTCCTTTGGGGGGCTGCCCAGACCCTCTTCCCTTGAACAACCAAAGGAGGCCGGCCTCCCCCCACAACAGGCAGTGACAGGGGTCTGGAAAAGCTAAACGTACCCATCCTATGTTGGTTTCTTTTTTGGGTTACAATCTAAATTCGCGCTACACAATCGGAACCCGTTTCCTGAATGGGTTCGTTTGGAATGTGCCTCACAAGTCGTTGGACTCCAACAAAATTACTCTGCGTTTTCCTTATGGGTTTCCCAGACCAACTTCCTGCCTCCATGGCTGCCACTTCCTCTGGGCTGGGGCCCTGCTCCACGATCACCTAACGGAAGGGAGCTGGTGTCGAGTCAACAGAATTCGGATCCAACTGGATTCCCTTTGGTCTGTGAAACAACAAAGAGGCGAACAAATGCGTTTCATGGTGAATAAAAAAAACTGCTGTGCAAACAAACTCCTTCTTCATTTCCTTTCAAGTGTACTGTCCGTTGAAACCAGCCTCAAAAGGGTGATCTTACAAAAACACACACACACACACACACCCTCATCTGGGGCCAAGCTGAATCCCCACAAACCTCCCAGCCTCTTTCTCCACCGTCCTTTCCACAATCTTCTCCACATACCTGGGACACTCCGTCCCTCCCATACTCATACGCCGGCTAGACTGATTTGCACCGTTGGCCCTGCAAACTGCACAACGAAAATGATCGGGAAAAAACTGTGCGCCACCGGCCAGCAAGTGTAAAACTTGTGAAAGAGGGGGATGGGTGCAAATGCTCACAGCTCCACCACAAAACGGGCGAGTCTTTTTTGAGGGGAACCCCCCAAAGCTGGCTTCGGTTTTCAGTTTTCCTTTCCGTTGCCCTTCAACACCGCCTGAAAAGAGGTTCAATTATGTTTCCATCTGAAAGCACATGTTGACCTGGCTTCGGTAGATGCGACAGGCTTTGCGGACTGCCAGCATCTCTGCGATGAACGCAATGGTCCGTAAAATGCGCCTCACCCCCCAATTCGATCCTGACAAATGGGGTCCTAAAAAATAAAGAGAAAAAAATCGAGGGGGTCCAAAATTAGAGGACCCCAAACAGCACAAAAGACACCCGGCCAGCTGGCACCAAGGTCCTGGCTCCACCTGCTTCTCCACCCGCACTCCCCCCGGACCCATGGGCACCTGAGGCTGCGCGCGAGTCCCAAACCTTTGGGGCGGAGGTTTTCTTGGGGTCCTAAAAAATAAGAAGGGATCACAAAAAGGACCCCCCCCAAAAAAAAATAAAAGAAAAAGTCTTGCTTCCAAGAACCTGTGGAGATGCGTCATGGTCCATCGTAACGCTCTTTTTTCCCAGCGGGAATCCTGTGGGCGTCTTCAATTGGAGACAAAAACTAATTTGTAGAGCAGCACACAGCCATTTTATGGAAGCCTAAGTCCCGTTGACCATATCTGCCTCAATGTCCTGAGAAATTATGTATTTGTGCGCGCACGTGTATGTGTCTGTGTATGTCGCAAAGCTAGGCTTTCGGCAGTGCCAAAAGCCAACCAAACCCTCGGGAAGCCGATTGCGGCTTTGCGGCCCGCCGTTTTGTTCCACAGATTGGCAATTCAACAGATGTCACAAGCTGGCCGTGGATGTTGATTTACTCGGGCGCCATGTGAAGTGGCTTTCTGTGAAGAATCAGACTGCCAGTCATGGTGTGCATGTGTGCATTGTGGGGGCCCCTATCTTGGCACATACCCACAGGCTCGATGCAGAACCAACTGAGAGGAAAGCGAACCCTAGCCTCGCGCGCCCAGCAAGGGTCCCAAAATCAAGATGTCAAAACAGCGGACCTACCCATCTGCCCACAAGATAGGTCAGCTGGCAAGGGATTGGAATGCAAAAGGAAGCTAGAGCGACAATGCTTCTGGTTCCGTGACTTTGCGGCAGGATGTGGAAATGCGGAAATGTGGACATATGGGTGTGGCTCAAAATTAAACAAGAGGGGTTACGCAGGTTTTGGTCCATGTTTCCACTTACCAGGGTTCCAATTTTGGTGGTTTGAGCCACAGCCATATGCTTGTGGTGTAACCTTCTCAGGTCTGTTACACCATGGAAGCCAACGGTGTCTAAGCGGCTGCCTTCGGTCTCTTCATCCCGTCGCTTTTTACTAGCCGTCACACGGCAAGATAGGCGACCAACCATGGGTGGCTGAATGTTGAGTACCCCTTCAAAAAGAGCCTCAAAGCCAAACCGTGCTCTTTTGGTGGGTCATGGAGTGAGAACAATCAAGCATGCGAAAAAAAAGCTCTCTGGGTGATAAATTCACAGCATCCCCCGGGGCTCTTCAGATTTCAGATATGAGCACAAAACTGAAGCCTAGCCCACGCAAGACAAAGAATTGGGTGAGGATTCTTCCCTTCTAAAGTCTGTTTCTGTAGGTCCCCTCTATTGCACAAGGGTCCGCACTCCGTTCTCATCGACCATCTCGCCACCAGATGCATCCAGCTCAGCCTCGCTACAAGGGTCCGTGAAAATGCACGACCCCAAACATTCAAGGCCTTTACAGCCATTGCGTGGTACTTGAAGGCGCAAAGGTTCATTTGCTGCATTCAGGAATGTTCTCGGGTGACCGACAAAGGATGGGCATGTTGAATTCCAAACACCTCTCAAGGATGAATGGTGATCCTGGCGATGCAAGACGCTGCAAGGCTGGAGGGGTGTAATAGAGACTGACCATGGTTGGCACTGATGCAATTTCAGCCACGTGTACATGTCAACAACGACCAACACTCTTTGACTTTGGTTTACAAAGATGGCCAAAGGGGGTCTTATGTAGGTCTATTGGGGTTTTGGGCGCTCATGTGTTCCTAAGTCGCTACATTGTTGGGTCCCGGCTGGAAAAATGGCTGCATAAAGCGATATCAGGACCCCCAAAGGGATCTTCATGATCTTCCATTGTTGGCAAAACCCTTGTTCCGCTGCAAAGACTGCCCAATGAGCACTCCGGACTGCCAACTGGCCGTGCGTTTCCGGCCTTGAGCCTCATTATCTCCTCCTGGTACTCCCGGATCATGGCATCCTGGAACACAAGCAGGCATGTACCCCAAGAACAACCGTGGGATTCCTTGCATGGAGTGGTGAAGCGACCACATGACCACACGTGGGTGTGGGTCTAATTTAAATCACCAGGGGGCCCTACTTTTCACTCACAGCCATGCAATCATGGCAGGACAAAATCGAGCCCTGAGAGAGAGAAGAATCCGAAAAGCTTTGGAGACGCCACCGATGGGACTCTTGGCGGGCCTTTGGATCCTCATTGATCCGGGGCTTGTTCTTGATGTTCTTGGCACGATAGGCGTACCTACCGCACAGCAAGGCGCACATGTGCTAGACTCTGGGGGGCAGCCTCTCAACATGTAAGATTTGTGTGTGTGTGCTTGTTTGTGTGTCCAAGGACTCCCAACCTGATTGGTCTCCTTTTGCTTCCCCTTGGAACCGACCCAACAAGGAGTCCCCCAATGCACACACACCCTTCCCAGCCCCCGCGCCGAAGCGTGGACATCGTCTCGTCGTAGTTGTAATCCGCGGGCCTGAAACGCCCCAAGCGGATCTGGGCAAACCTTCCCAACGCTCTTTCCTTCGACCCGTCTGCTTCTGGGTTGCGGATCTGATTCGCCCCCTTAAAGATGAACGCTGAGATTGAAACCCCCACTAAACCACTGAAGGTTAAGAAAGCCATCCCTTGACTTAGGGCTTGGGGCCGGTGCCTTCGAAAGAGAAGCTCTTCGAGGGATCTGATGTGAGGCCCGCACTCCGGCACCCGGTGTATGTGGGGCTCCCTCTGCCAGCTCTCAGAAACGGCCATGTCTTGCAAATGTCGACCCCTAACCCCGGCCGCAGGTCCTCCAAAAGTGGGGCCAGTGGCACCTACGAATCAACCCGGGGGGTAAATGCATCCGGGGCTCCGAGGGTCCCTCCGGGGCTCCGCGCCCGACGTTGGCCACCATGACGGTCTTGGTGTTGCCGCCCAGGGAGTCCTCAAGATGGAGACTTGAGACGTCCCTCTCTCTTTCCCCCTGGTTCTGGAAAAGCTTTTCCGCGTTTGGGTCCGGAGCTCGGAATCGGGCTTGAAGAGAAAAGGACGGGAATGATGTGGTCGTCTGCGCGGGGAGAGGTGAGCTGGGCACACTGGCGAGGCTGGATGGTGCCAAAGAGCAAAAAAACAATCCTTCTTCTTCTCTTTTTCTGGGGGGGGGGGGGGGATTCGCAATCGTTCGACCCCAGAAGTTGCGAGAAAAACCATGCTCACATCCGTTGTTGACATGGCTTTGTGGGAAGCCTTTGGTCTGCGAACCATTGCTCGGTTTGGAACCTGTCATGAAATGATAGACACACCGACTGCAGTGAAAGGCGGGTCGGGTTCGGAACTCTCGGCCTGACACATGCAGCTAAGCTGGAAGCGTCAAGAGGCCTCTATGGGCTTGGACCGCCTACTTTGCGTTGGAAGCGCCCGCGTGGAATGTCTTCAAAGGCCATCACTTTGGTTGGCACTGAGAGTGGCCACAAACACATGCGGTGCTTGTCAACTTCAGCGTCTGAGTCCAAATGTCGGACAAGCACACACCTACAAAAGAAAGTGTCACGAGTGTTTCAACTTGTATCCCAGACTCGCACTGGTTGTCCAAACTCGGGTGGCAGGCGATTGACCAGCATTTGCGTGTATTTTTAGGCGCCCAACCCCAGTCCAAGCTCGCCCATCCCTCGCTTTGCAACCTACGGGGATTCCAAGAAAAACATCCTGTTCATTGGCCGGAGAAACAAACAGGTGCACAGGCCACCACCCTGCTGAAACATGAAGCCAAGATTGCTCAAACAACCTCTCCAGTTCACCCACATGTTGCAGGTTGCAGGTTACAGGTTGCAGGGATGCAGGATCTGCTGTACGACGAACCCTGAACAGGCGTCCACAACTTCGGACTTCGGGTCGCGCGTGCTCCTGCAGCAGCCGCGTCAGCTTGGAATCTCGGTACGGGATGTGCGAGGACTTCCTGGGAGCTGGGAGCTCGGAGCTCGGAGCTTTCTGGTCGCGTCCCGAAGTTCCGGGGCCCGTCTTGGGGATACTTGGGCTTGGCCTACGGAACTGGGGCCCTTTTCTTTTTGTAGCATCTTGGAGACCCCCAAGGGCGGGAGACCCCTTGAAACCGCCGAGAAGAGGATAGCTTGGCGCACGGAACGAAGATGAATCCCAGTGCAGCGTGTCAAAGAATCAGGCACGGAGGTGTGGCTATGACACAGGAACACACATGGAAATGTGAGCTAGGTCGGGCGTCCCTTCCTTTCGCTGGTCGAGCGCGCAAAAGATGGCCGACCATTGAGAGACGGACCACCCACTTGGGCACACAAGACCCCTTCGCCTCTGGACTCTGGACTCTGTGGCTTTCTTTGGCGTTGATCTGATTTTTGGCCTTGGGCGTTCCGGGCATCACGTGAACCGTTGATGGGACCTTTGAATTTGGAGTGCGGCCAGCGCCACTTGAAGAGTGCGTTGCCTGACCATACTTCAACCAAGGTCCGCTTTGTTCGGGAACATGTGGAGCCGCTGCTCTTCAAGGTGTTTTTTGTTTTTTGTTCTCTTGGTATAACCGGAAAAGAACGGAGCTCTGCCGGGCTATGTGCTTAAATCCGCCCCTCTGCCTCCCGTCCCAGCCTCCTGCAGAGGGGACCGGCGTGGGATGCAACTGGAAGTGATTGGAACCAATGATGGTTTCTGGGGGACACGCCCGCAGGACCGGTCCCGGGACCGGTCCCAGTCCCAGGACCCCAGTCCTGGTCCTCGACCGGTCCTGGGATGGGATTGGCCAGGACTGTCCAAGCCGGTCCGGGATCGAGTCCTGGTGCAACCGCTGCTATCGGATCCCAGTTGCAAACAGCTGGCGCCACCTCAAACCGCTCCAGACACCTGTTTCCTCCAACGGTTGAGGGGCACCGACGGCCTTGTTTCTGGGACCAGCTCAACGTGACTTGGGCGCAAACCGGCCCGTGCGGACATTGACGGACGAGCTGCCATCTGTCTGACTTTTCCGTTAATCCTTGTGGTAGTAGAGGATCCCTGGATCTATTCTGCAAGAGAGTCCAATTCGTCGAGTCAAACCGCGCCAGACTGGGACCAGCCTGGACAGGGTCCCAAGTCCCGGTCCTGCCGGCGACCCCGGGAGAGGCGACTGCTCCCGGGCCAACTTGAAGTGACTTGGGCGCAAGCCGGCCCAAGCGGTAATTAACGGACTAGCTGCCATATGTCTGACTTTTCCGTTAATCCTTGTTTGTGGTCGTAGAGGCTCTTATAAGTACGTGTTTCAGGACCGGTCCTTATGATTTGTCCCTTCATGCGCCGAGGGTCGGCGGCAGCAGGCGGGAGCCTGGTTAATCCGGCTACGCCTCCTTGGGGTAGCATGTCGCCGCTAGGCAATTAGCCTGCTAGCTTCAGCTATTGGGGGTGCACCCTGGCGCCGCCGACCCTCGCCACTTGGTCGTGATGCGCGGCCTAAATCCGGCACCTCTGCATCACCAGCTCGGGCTTGCGGTTTTGCTTGACTGTGGGAAACCCTCACGAAACATCGCGTATATGCAGGGATTAGGCCATGTGGCTGACATCGTCAGGGTCTGGGGTTGGGCCTGGGTGATGCTTCAGCGGGGCTTGGTCTGCATCATCAAGACTTCCTGCAAAAAGCACTGTTTTTAAGTAGGTATCGGAGGGGTATGAGCGAGGCTCATTTTTGAGCATTTTGGCGCCAAGCGCTGCCGGGCATGCCGGCGATGCTGGGCCCTCGCTCTACAAAACGCTGTAAGTACCGCCAAAAACTGCTGTGCTGAGCATTGGGCTGTTGTTCTGTCCGTTTTGCTTTTGCTGTGGCTGGCTCGCGTGCTGCGCGGTCCTTGCTTTTTTCGCGTTGGTTTTCCGGCTTTTTGGCGCGCGCGCGACCCCAGCCACAAAACGCTGCTATTTACAGTGTTTTGTTGCATTTGCGTTTCCGGCCTGGCTTGCGGGCTGCTCTTTTTGGGCTGCTTTTTTTGGGTCCTCTGGCGCGCGCGCGCGCGCGACCCCATGTCAGCCTTCTGGGTTGGGGCCCGGATGGGGCCCAGAAAGCCGGCATCCCCGGCATTATCTGGGGTTAAGGTGGGCAACATGCATAACCTAACCCATAGCACACGCTACGTTTCTCATGCAAAACATGACATGACATGGTATAACTTCAAAAAAGGCGTAGCCGGCTAGAGGCCGCAGGCCCAGAAAATGTCATATGGGTATGGGTCAAAATTAAACCGCAAGGGGACGGCAGGTTTTAGTCTATGTTACCACTTACCAGGGCTCCATTTTGTGTACATAGTTTTGACCCGCAGCCATATATGCCGCTATGACGTGACCCTAGAGCTCCCTGCATCTCAGGCCATCGGAAAGGCATCCAACGCAACGGGCTCCCCTTCCGCTTTGGCGAGGGGCCCGTCCACAAGGGCGGAGATCACGTTCCTGCGGGCGCTTTTTTCACCGACGCTGTGGATGGTTCCACTAGCCAAGTGAGGTTTGCTCGCAGGCCAGAAGTCCCAATCGAGGAGAACCGCCCGAACTGGCGAATTGGGCACTTTCGGCACTCAACTGACATGATGCCTCGTGATCTCCGATGTGCAGCTCGTGCAAAAGGTGCCTTTCTCAGCACTAGTCAAGGCTTTTCCCAAAGTGCACAACATCGGAGTCCCAAAATTTGGCACTGAACGCTGGCCGGAGCTTCACAAACCTTGCGTCATTGGGGGGATTCCCTGAAACTGATCTGGATTTTCGCCATTGTGTCGGTTGCGCTTTGCTGCTAAGCGACTGGGGGGTCTGCTTACTGCTTCATGCGAACCCAGGAATTAATAATATCAGCCCGGTTGATCAGTCTGTCCTTCGCTTTCGACGAACACCCCCGATTGATCCGCGATATCTTTCTTTGTCAACTGAGCTTGCCCTACGGCCGCCTTTTCCCTCGCAACCAGAAAGACAAGAGAAGACAAACACAAACAAATACAAAAACATATATATATATGTATATATATGTATATATATATATAAACAAAAACACAGCCGCTCGCCACGGCTCGACGTGCGGTCCCTAGGGCGGACAGCGAGAGGTTGATCTTCGTGGCCTCCTTCAGCCTTTCCCCCGTGGCCCCTGGCGCCAGCCAAGGCGGGGGAAGCCGTCGGAATAGGCCCACCCGCCTGGGGTCACCCTCTTCACCCGGCGGTTCTTTCCCTCTGCAAGCAGCACCCGTCAAAAAAAAAGGCGACCAAAAAGGCATCTTTCTTGGGGTAGTTCCAAAGAACAGGGGACTTGGGTTGGCTTTTGGCTCCTTAACCCCATGCCGAGGGGATTCTCAAGTTGAGACCAATTACAAGGGCATGGGTCAAAATCAGAGACCCGAGCCAAAGTTAAGGGCACCCATTGCGCGCCAATCCTGCTATCATTCTCTTCATAAAAATGCTGTGAGATCATCACCCGTTCTTCCCTTTGCTCCTTTCCTTCGCTCACTTTCCAGCCGCACTCCCAAGCTCTGCAGCAGTGCCGTTCCGCATCTTTGCCTTTGCCGGGCCTGTCTTGCTCTGACGCTCCGAACCCGCGAGGTCCACCATGTTCAGCTTCCCCACCTCCGCATGTCACGCGCGTGAGACCAACAGCCAAAGTGGGGCGGGGCGGGGCGGGGCGGAGGGCGGGGCGGGGTGGGTTGGTGGGGTGGGTGCGGATACTCCCACTTGATGCGGGGAGGGTTTGTTTGGCAAAGGCAAACCAGGAGACCGAGCATTTCGTGGTCCCGAATCTCAACCAAGTGAGACAAACCTAGGTGAACGTGATGTTTGAGGAGAATTACTCTTTTTGGGGTCCGGGGTGGTTGTCAAGGGAAACAAAGCTATGAATCTTCCCCAAAATGGTGTCCACCAACGGGTCAAATTCATTCCTTGAGTCAGCGAGCCACTCGCCTCGGTGCAGACCCAAACCGACGCGGCCCGAAAGCTCAGCGTCCCGGCGCGGATGTGGTCTGCGCCGTCCACGCCGCGGGCGCTTTGCTCCACCTGCGGCTGCGAGGCGCGTCGAGTTAGAGGGTGCCTCCAAAATGGGCTTCCGGGACAAAAGGTGGTTCCCCAAAATACAGCGATACCCACTCCAAAAACGATATGGTCTGATTCTGTATGTAGTCTACCCTATGGTCATTCTGTTTTTTTTGCAGGAGACCCCAAGCAATTGCCCGCTTCTCAGGAGGGAATCAATCAGTTTAGGATCGCCTTAAAGCAATACCTGGTGCATTTCCTGCTGAGCCCCACCTGAAAAAGTGCAAACATGTTTGAGAAAGTAAAGCGCACGATTCGTACCAAGTGATTATCAACCTCCAGCAAACGGGTGCTTTGATCATGGCACTCGTGAACTGTGACCTGTGTTTTCTACCATAGGGGATACCCTCAAATAGCTGTTCGGATCATGACATTGTATCCCTTCCACCCAGTTGCGCAGCAACCCTGATCGAAGAAGACTTGGAACCAAATTCGGGGTTGACCATTTCTAGAGGACCCACCAAATAATTCGGTGTGGGAAAAGCAGTGCACGTGTTTCACATGATGTTCACAATGATCTGCACAGGATAGAGCATGATGGAAGGGGAAGCTTCACGAAGCTTTGTACGCCCATTTCGGGGTCCCACAATCCAAACATGTGTGTCAAAGCCAGGTACACCCGTTTCGTCCATCCCGAAGGCAATAACATGAGAAGCCATCCTCAAGGTCCCAGAATTCAGTTTTCAAAATGCCGCCGCATGCATGGGGTTGTCTTTAGAGACAGCCCCAAATGACAGGCGCATTCCTTCAGATTCCCTCAAAAACAGAACCAAAAAGGGAAACCTCGGCAAACACACATCATATTGGAGGGCGTGGGCTGCGCAAACGCCTCCCACTTACCTGATTTCTTTCGGTGCCGCACCTGAGCCTCCGAGTTCCCCAAAAACCCAGCGATGGTCCCACTTGCGAAGGGTCCTTTGGCACCCAAGACTGCACTGCCGGCCGAAGACCGAATCAAGGGGTTCCAGCTAAGACTGTCGGCATACGGCCCTCCCGTTGTCCCTGTTCACCAAGTCGCCTGTGAAACTGTTCTCTTTAAACCAACCTAAAAATGATACCCTCAAGAACACGAACCTGGAAAGGTTGGACGACTCACTCGGAGCCACCGTAATCATGAAGATGGAGTGCGATCTGGAAGACCTCGGCAGGTCCACTTCGAGGGCAGCTCCGCAAAGGCGCCCGACTCCCTTAGGACTGAAGTTGAAATGGTCTAAGATCAGCACCCTGGTCCCAACGACAGCTGTCTAAAAGACAGCACTTGGGGTTTTGGACATGACAGAAAGCAGATCGTAGGATGCTGGGATGAAATGATCTTGGAACAGGAAAGTCAGGAGAGCTTGAAGACCTGGCCACATTGGCAATACCTCGGATCACCCGTGAATGGACAAAATTACGAAGGTCTCCCCGACAAGACAGGGGAAGTTTGGGGCATCCCCCTGATTTTCTGCGGTCCTTTTGCATGGTCCAGCCATTCTGAGTGTCGCTTGGAGATTCTTCTCTCCCAGGCAAGCCCTGTCAAAGACCTGCTCCACAGCATTGGGGTTTGCGCTTTTCGAGGGGCCCCTTTGGCATTTGGGGTTCGCGCAAAGGGAAACCAGAAGGAAAAACGCCATTTGGAGTCGCCCCATTTTTGACGCATACCCATGTATCGTGGGTCGACAACTGTGCAGCTGATCCATGAACTGTTGATCGGCATTTAGCCCGCGCCACTTCACGTTACATCCAGTCTGGCGGGGCGTGTTGCACTCGGGGGAAGCCAACTATATGCGTGTCTTTTGAGGTTGCCAGGATACCTTGTTTTGCGACCCGTTTTGTGGCTTCTCTAATTTTGAGACAAACTATCCACGATTGGACAAGGCCCATCCCTATTTGAAAGCAGAGGCAGCTAGGGCTTCACACGTCTCGTTCATTTGCGTCGCCTGCAGCAGTCTCAAAATGCAAGCGCCTCATCCCCTCCAGAATTGATGCTTGAAGAAGGCTGAAGGTCACATTGGATAGCGGGCTTTTCCAGGCGCACGGGGATCCATGAACCCGGAAGCACGAGCTTGACAACATCGAGATCCTGATCATTCGTGGCCTTTGTGGACAAAGCCATCCGAAAAAGGCAACAACTTGGAACAACTCGCAGCGCTATCCCCAGATCGCACGTTCACCAAGCGAATGATGCAAGTTGTTTTTTGTCACCGGGAAATGATGATAGATGGCTGAACCTGGCCCAACTCCAACATCTTATACCTTGATCACCCGTAACAGAAATCTGCAAAGACCGAAACCCGTTGCCTTTGAAATCTACTGACTGGGTTTTGAAGGCTGGTGTAGCTTCTACTAGTAGAACTTCCATGAAGCCTGGAAAAATCACCTACAACGTGAGGCATCAAAAGACATGAGGTCACACAATCGACGATTGTTCTCCATGCGGCACTTCCCCAAAGGACTTGCCAATCAGTCTACTGTTGATGCGTTGACTCCATGGCCATGTTGGCTTTGCTGCGCGGATTTCCCGAAACCAAGGCCGCGGCGCTGACAGCGCGGTTGGCCAGCCCGGCGTCCAAGATCTGGTTGCAGGGTTTACGAAAATCTCGGTGTTGCAAAGGTCCCCATAGCCACCGGTAAATCTGTTGGGTTCTACTCATTCGTGGTCCACCTGTTATAGGTCTGGTTGAAAGTGGGCTTGTCTCCAAAGGGAATCCCTCACAATGGGAGTTACTGGCCATGTGTGTGTGTGTGTGGTTGCTTGGTTGGTGTGTCTTTGGATGTGTGGTTGGAGTGTGTGGTTGGAGTGTGTGTGCGTGTGTGCATGCGTTCGAGTGTGCGTGCGTGCGTGCGTGCGTGCGTGCGTGCGTGCGTGCCTGCCTGCCTGCCTGCCTGCCTGCCTGCCTGCCTGCCTGCCTGCCTGCCTGCCTGCCTGCATGTGTGTGTGTGTGTGTGTGTGCGCGCGGGTGCTTGGGTGGTGGATCGGTGGGTGGGTGTTTGTGCTTGTGGTTGTGCTTGTGCTTGCGTTTGCGCTTGCGCTTACGTTGGTGCTTGAGCTTGTTTGTGCGTGTATTTGTGTGTGTGGTTGTGGTTGTGGATGCGCTTGTGTTTGTGTTGGTTCTTGTGTTTGTGTTTGTGTTTCTGTTTGTAGTTGTGGTTGGGGTTGCGTTTGTGCTAGTGCTTGTGCTTGTGTTTGTGTGTGTAGGCGTGTTTGTGGTTGTGGTTGTACGCGTGTGTCCGTCAGTCAGTCAAGGGAGGGGAAGCCTATGTGTTTCCCCTTTGGTTTCGCGAGAGAAACTGCCTCAGAAAGGATACTTTCCAAAACGACATACCCATTGGTCCAAAATGTGTCCCTTGAAACATGAAGAATTGGCCAGAAATTGAGGTTCAAACCACAAGGGGAAATATAGGGAGCCCAGTGTCCTCTAAAGGAACAATCGGTGAATTCCACACAATCCATGTTTGTGAGACCCAAAGTGGGCCAATAGATGGACCACTGGTCAATGAGCAGAACCCAACAAATCTACCAGTGGAATCCATCTGCTTTCAACCAGACCTGCCTGCCCCCAGACCCACGAAATTCCGTGCTGCCCTTTAAACGGGGGTCACAGCCTAGAATAACGATCCGCTTCAGTCAACCCCTTGGGGAAAATGTGGGGTTTTGCCCCACAATCGCTTGTTAGCTTTGGCTTTCCCTTTTAAGCCCATGAAATTCCTGAAATTTACAGCACGCATGCACACAAAGTATCAACTTTCATCCGCCAAGCACCTCCGAGCGACGCGCCTGGCCTTCCGTCCGTCAGTTACGCTCAAAAGGACATTGAACAACTTAAAGTTTTTGGGCGACAGCTTGGTACCCTGCCAGTTAAAAGAAAACTCCAGATCGAACAATTGCCCGTCGCTCACATGGATGAGCAGATTTGCAAAAAGGGCATCCGGGACCCCTGGCAAAAAATATGGACCGAGGGGAATGGTTCTGCTACCAAAGCTGAAGGTCCGTCTTCGGTTTGTTGTTGATCCAGTCCCACTTCGGCCCCCCCCACCCCCAGTTCTGACAACGAACACCCTGTTTTCCGATCTTCCGCAGCTTTGGCACGATCACCGGGCAGCCGCAAATGCAGTGCTCCGCGCCGTACCTGGACACGCCGCGGACAAAACGCACCCCTTTCGCTAGGCCGCTAGGCCCTCTGAAAGGCGCAGTCACGAGTTCAAGGGGAAGCAGATGGCTCAGCCAAGTCCTTTTGAACCAGAACAAGATCCAGGCACCTCGCTTGGTTATCAAAAATCCCCTTTTGGATGGTGCACAACCAATACGAAGCCAACTGTTTGGAGGTCCCCATACACGAGAACTCTGGAAATGGATCAACTCGTCGTGCCTAGACCCGATCACGAGGGGAAGAAGCACCAAAAGGACACTCCCAGACAAGACCAGTGCGATACCCAACCCTTGGTCATTCTTTGAGGGAGGAGGACTTCGGAGAAAGTGGAGAAAGGGGGGGTTGGAAGAAACCCATTCACTGCCCTTGTCCTTGTGTTGAGAGTAGCACCCCTCCACTTGCCACCTTTTGGCGCACATTGAGAGGCAAACGCCATCGAGCTGGTACCCGCACCTACGCGCGGAAAGTGACTTGTTCTTCGGCCAAGCGCATGTGAAAGTTGTTCCTTAAAAAATGATGTTTGGACCCGCTCTTGGTTGCTGTTTGAAATAAAACCAAAAGGAACCCATCCATTTTATGGGGCCTCTAATTGAGCAACACCCATATTGGTCATCAATCAAACCTTGTGCATAAGGTGTCTACCCATGCAAAGAATCAAGAGGGCAGATATCCGCACCAAACAACATGTTGGGACTGTTCCTAACCTTCATTAACCTGGGTTAGATTGTGACTCATATGGGCATGGGTGCTGCATAATAGGAATGGGGGACCCCTTGTATGGTTGGCGGTTCTAAAGGAACAAAGACAAATCCACCGTTTTGGGGACCCCCAATGAAAAAAGGCCGTACTCGGACAAAGCCATCGCTAAATGTCAAGACAGCAATCATAGTAGTGTGCAGCAGCAGTGCAACCACCCTGTGGTAAGTCCCAGCAAAATGAAAGCTTGGGCGCTTGGACATCTGCGTGTTGGCTCTAGCACAAGCTAGGGTAAAACGTCGGCAACGCGAATGTGCAAGAATGGTGGGTTGTAGCCCCATGTTGAGAAAAAGTGTAACCAACTCTGCAAGGAAAAGTGCTTGTTTCCGGCAGTCATGGCAGCAATAACCTAGCACGCCAACCTCCTGGAAAAACATACACTGACGTGCATTGTACCTTGCCAGGCCAAGACTGTGGCAAACATCTGCGCTCTCAGACCTACCCAGCAAACATCGCATCTGGGCTTGTGGGCCAACAGCTGGCTCTTGCATCATGAGGGAGATTGACAAAATGATCCGCAGATATCAAACTCCGAGACCTGAAATGAGGAATCCGCAAGCAGACCTACATCATGGTGAGCTCGCTTTAACCTCAGGTGATCTTGCCGCAATCCCTTCCGGGCCCGACCCGGCGGCGCCATTTTGCGCCCGCCGAAGTCGACCCGTGTCAAAGGTTTTTCAGGGGAAGGACGGAATAAAAACACATGTTCACACCCAAAGAGACGCGGACACAGGTCCAAACCTGTGTTTCCGTTGCAAACAAAGTGCAAGTCCTCCCCAAACCAGCAGGCGGTTGCAAAAGATGGTCACTTCCCTTTTTGGGGCTGTTTTGAAGAGACGCCAAAAGAGCGCCCATTTGGGGGGGTGCCCTAATATCAGTCAAACGCACATCGACCCATGCTGATCTACTAACAGCCCCGCAACTTTCGGCTTTGCACCAGAGTTCTGCACCCCGCACCCCCCCACGCGCCCCCAAGACCCGGGCTGGCGCGCCAGGCTGGGCTTGGGCGGCCAGAACTCCTGCGCTCGAAGACTTTTGGGGAAGTAAACCGAGGTTGAAACAAGCCAAACAGGCGTCTCAATGCCACACACGTACAGAAAGAGAGAGTGAGAGATGCATGCAGAAACAATGCAGACACAGACAAAGAAATGAAAACAACACACGCAGACATGCTGACACGCAGACACGCAGACACGCAAACACGCAGATATGCAGAGACAGATTCACCGGTTCCTCTGCTGACAGCGGTCAACGAGGGCACTTTGTGTGTGCCATAAACGGGCATTTTGACAAGAGTGGCCGCCAATCCCAGCCAACGCAGGCTCAGGATCCAAACTGAGCTTGGCACCTCCAAAGGGTTTTTTGAGTCGTTCTTTGAATGCTCCTTTCTGGCTTTGCTTGCCCAAAGAGTCTGGAAAAGCTGACTTTTCAGGGACACGGAGCTTTGGGCTGCTGTCAGAGGGCGTCAGTGGTCTTCCATCGCAAATAGCAATAGGAAGACCCATCTCTACTCTCTTGGTCACATTGACACGCTTCCACAAGTTATACATCTGAAGTGGAGGATCCTCCAAGGGGTGTTCATGATCTCGCTTTGCCAACCACTTGATGCCTTTGCCGCGCAGGCCCCAACGCTGTGGGACAACCTCTGCCCGCCCCACCCCAATGGGCCTACGGGCTTTGAATGCGCGGGCCGCCACAAGAACGCCTCGCCTTCTTGGTGAGTTTCTCGCGCAAGGCCTGCAACTCCTGCGTGCCATGTGCGGACCTGAGCCTGAATCCATGCCAAAAACCACCCGGCAAAAGTAGACGAGTGACGAGGGTGCTCAATTGGTCAACATGATCATTCACGGACAGGGATCCCTTCCATTCTCCCAGAAGCCATCTCCCTCAATTCACGCTGCCCCGAAGGCGGATTCCGCACCAATCTTTCCTCTGCATTCGACTGGAACAAACTCGAAGTTACACAAAAGAATCCGGCGTCATCCAACTTCCCCGAAATTGGCCAGCAGAGGCACTTTTGGTCCACAAGTCGACAACTTCATGATTCCCTTGATGAGGGAGCTGGGATGAGGTGGCCAAGGACCTGCATGAAACAAATCGAAAGACACGGTGGAAACTCTGCTTGCTATCAATTGCGAATCAAGCTCTCATCGAGCCTCCGAACAAGCGCGTCTTGCAACAAAAAGTGAGTCCCCTGATTCCCAATCCTGGGTCCATCCTCAAAAGCAGCAATCTTGGACCCCTCGCAATGGTCTTTAAGGGGGCCCATCCCTCTGCTTTCACCCTTCCCGAAGGGCAAATTACACTTCCCAAACCGGACAGGGAACTGAACAGGGAACCGGACAGGGAACCTTTTCAAAGGACCTTCATCAGCTCGGACATCTGGACCGAAACACGACCCCCAATGGGTGGTGAAGGTGTGCTAAATGGCCACGTGGGTCTTTTTGGGGTTGGTTGAAAGGGACTAAACCTGAGGGACAGCCCAGCCATTTTGGGGTTCCCTTTAAACAAACCCAAGGGCATGTCTTTAAATAGGGCACCCAACTCTTTTCAGCGCAATGAATCCCCTGCTGTTTCCATTTAAAGCCCAAAAGGGAGCCTGCCGTTCAACCTTTCACGAACACGCCCAAGTGGTGTGTGTCCTTTTTGGGTACTCCCTTTTGGTTGGCTTTTTCGTGGAAAACAAAAGTTGAAAACACCCCCACGTTAGGGGCGTCCATGAAAAAAAACGTCCAAGTCTGTTAAGTGAGCCCAACTAGGTCCTCCAGTAGAGAGGTTAGAATAAGGGTACCAACTTTTTTCTGTAGTCTATTTTAGTAGGGGAACCAAAACCTCAAAAAGAAACAGCCAAGAAACCCCAGAGCTCTCCTTGGGTTTAGCTTCCGCCGCCAGCTTGTAGAGCTCCACCGACACCTTGGCGTCCCAGGCCGGGTCGTGCACCGCGGAGTCCTTGTGCACGGATGTTCGAAGGAGAAATGCGGTGTCCAAAGGGCGCCAAAAGGGAAGCCAACAGGACAACCGCGGATTTGTGTGTGGGTTAGCCCCCAAAAAATGGGAGGGTGTTTCTTCCCTGTTAGAGTCCAGTTTGATTAACCTGGAAAAGGGTACGCTCCGAAAAAACACACGCCCAAATCAACCTTTGGGGATCCGAGCCATGTCCAGTTGCCGCTGTAGCAGGTAAGGGCTTTCTATCTCTAGTTTTTACATGGGTCTCTTTTGGCGGGGTTGCTGTAAAGGGAATCCAAGGGGGGAAACCCACCATTTCTGGAGTTCCCCCATTTTAAGACACACCCACATGATAGTTCCCAGGCTGCGTACTATTGCGGCAACTGGAAGCATTGGTTCAGTATCAGACATACCTGCCACTGGCTATGATGCTTGATGTTGGAACCCCCGCAAAGTGGCTGGTGGACATACATCCCCACGTAAATGACGTCCAGCAAAGGAAGAATCAGACCCATCGACACATGAGACATGATTGAATCGGGTTGAATCGAGTTCGGGCCCCAGAATCAAGGCCCCATATCCGGTTCCGCATTTCTGGCTACTACCAAGTGGTTGAACTTCTATCATACGCCTCCTTGTGGGTTGGCTCCGCTTCTGGAGGGTCAACTTGTTTGACATACGCAGTGGGCACTGTCTGTGATTGTGACAGCCATCGACCTTCCAAATGTTCTTCCCTTTTGGCTTCTCGTTCCCTTTATTAAAGGTAGCAACAAAAAGGATGCCAGGGCCTATCGGTTTGTCGCCCATTCCTTCCTTTCCAGAAAAGCGCCAGAAACCTTGGTAAAAACACAGAACGACGCTTGGCCTGGACAAAGGGAAAGCTGGGGGTAAACCCAGCTTCCATACTGTTTTCCTTCTTTAAGGATCACCCAAGAATGGGAATAAAAACGACCGACGACCCCCACCCCGGTTGCGCTTTCTCAGCATGGCGCAGGCTGGCGATCCAGCAGGACCAAAGCCTGCGGAACGCGGGTCAAGCTATGGCCGCCCTTTTGCAGGTGAGTTTCTTGTGGGGCGTTTAGAGTTGGGTTGTGGTTGGTTGGGTGGTTGTGATTGGTTGGTTGTGATTGGTTGTGATTGGTTGTGATTGGTTGGTTGTGATTGGTTGTGATTGGTTGTGATTGGTTGTGATTGGTTGGTTGTGCTCGGTTGTGATTGGGTTGGTTGTGATTGGTTGGTTGTGATTGGTTGGTTGGGAGGTTGGCTGGTTGCGGGGGGGTTGGGGGGCTGGGTGGCCAATGTTGAGGCTCGGCAACCAAAAAACCAAAAGGAAGACCATGGAAATGCGCAGCTTTTGACAAAGAACCAGCAAAACCGGGCTTTTGGGAAGACCATCTTCCTGTTGCTCCGAGGGGTCTTTGCCAATCCTAGGCGCTGGGGTGCCCTTGGGGTCCCGAAAGGTCCCAGCTAGGTGGTCCTTGGAACTGTGCCCTCTGTCCAGCAATAGAATTGGGTAGGAGGCCATGTGAAGACTCTTTGTGAGAAATAACCCTGTGAGATATATATCCGCCGACATTGCTCGGCGTGTCGGATACTTACTAGAGGATAGAGGATAACCCCCCCCCTAACCCCCCCCCGCCCGACGTCTATTACGTAGGTTTTTGGGGGGGGGGGGGGGTCCCCCACGTACCGCGCGGCAATTTGATGACGTTCCACTAAACGTAGTCTTCGGGGAGCCGGTGTCGCAAAACAGGGGTCCCAGGCTCGATTCCCGCTGCCGGCTTTTTTGCTGGCTTGGGCTTCCTGCAATTACATACCTACATACATACATACATACATACATACATTACATACATACATACATACATACATTACATTAAATTACATTACACATACATACATTACATTACATACATACATACATACATTACATTACATTACATTACATACATTACATACATACATTACATACATACATACATACATACATACATACATACATACATACATACATACATACATACATACATACATACATACATACATACATACATACATACATACATACATACATACATACATACATACATACATACATACATACATACATACATACATACATACATACATACATACATACATACATACATACATACATACATACATACATACATACATACATACATACATACATACATACATACATACATACATACATACATACATACATACATACATACATACATACATACATACATACATACATACATACATACATACATACATACATACATACATACATACATACATACATACATACATACATACATACATACATACATACATTACATACATACATACATACATACATACATTACATACATACATACATACATACATATACATACATACATACATACATACATACATTACATACATACATACATACATACATACATACATACATACATACATACATACATTACATACATACATACATACATACATACATACATACATACATACATACATACATACATACATACATACATACATACATACATACATACATACATACATACATACATACATACATACATACATACATACATACATACATACATACATACATACATACATACATACATACATACATACATACATACATACATACATACATACATACATACATACATACATACATACATACATACATACATACACATACATACATACATACATACACATACATACATACATACATACATACATACATACATACATACATACATACATACATACATACATACATACATACATACATACATACATACATACATACATACATACATACATACATACATACATACATACATACATACATACATACATACATACATACATACATACATACATACATACATACATACATACATACATACATACATACATACATACATACATACATACATACATACATACATACATACATACATACATACATACATACATACATACATACATACATACATACATACATACATACATACATACATACATACATACATACATACATACATACATACATACATACATACATACATACATACATACATACATACATACATACATTACATACATACATACATACATACATACATACATACATACATACATACATACATACATACATACATACATACATACATACATACATACATACATACATACATACATACATACATACATACATACATACATACATACATACATACATACATACATACATACATACATATGTACATGCATGCATACATACGAGAGAGGGAGAGTGGGGAGAGAGAGGCTTGGGGGGATGGGGAGGATGGGAGCAGAGGGAGGGAGAGAGGACGACAGAACACACAAGGGAGACAAGGAAGAGAGGAAGACGGAGAAAAGGGAGAGGACAATGTCGGCGGACTGAGCCGGAGGCTCTAAAGTATATATATATATATATATTATAATACACACACACACGAAATTCACACCCCTGTGACTACCTTACCCCTGTGACTACTTTGGTGTCACAGAAAAGCGGAAACCCACAACATCTGCAGGAACTGCAATAGTTTGTCAGCCTAAAGTCTTCATCATGGGTAAGGTGGCAACTCCCTTTGTGAGGTCGCGTTGATTTGCCGGGAAACATGGATGTCTTTGCGAGGCATGAAATCTATGCGAAAAAGAGTTTTGTGTTGGGACATGTGTCTGTGTGTGTGTGTTTGTTCATTCAGAAGGTCGCACAAGTGCAAGGCAGAAAGTCAAAATCTGTCCGTCTGCACAAGCTCCTGCTTTGCTTCCCTCGAGAATCGTTTTTGAGGGTTCAACCCTTTTGAGTGGTCAGCTGTAAGCGACCTGCTGCTTTGAAATTCCTCGCTATTTGCCAACACATCAGCGGCAAATGAAGACAGGGACATTGGTTCTCGCATTCGAGGCCCGGCCAATTCTCAAAAGCGAGTACCCCACCGTGCGGGCACCCGCCCAACCACAGGCACATGACCCCCCCTCCCTTCCTCCTTCCTTGGATATCCACCGAACGTTACAAGTTTGGGGTGAGCACACTGCATTTCGAGTTGGAACTCGCCAACGCGCCAACGCGCTAACGCGCCAACGCGCCAAGGCGACACGCCCGGCCTCATGGCGAAGGGAGAAGACCATGCCGCGCTCGTTGGTGAAAACCTCCGAGAGGTTTACAGTCGCCGTGTAGTCCTTCTAGGCGATCGAATGCCATCCGATCTAGTCCCCAACTCTTAGCCAACCTCCCTTTGTCTGGGTTGGTTGAACTCCAAGCCGAACGAGCAAAAGGTCGCTAGACCTGTGGGAAGGGAAAAGCTTTGGGTGTCCAAAGTATCCGGTCACGCTGAAGGCCAGCCATGGGGTCCCAAGGAGATTCTATCGGCCATTCGATGAGACCCAATGGAACCAGGCCATGTTGCCGAAGCTTTCTTGTTGCAAGGGTGGAAGTTGCCAAGCCTTTTTTACTCCTTGTTGCTATACTGAGGTTTACCATCCCAATTTCCAACTCGCCGGGAAACGTACTGGAACCCTTTTTAGCCTCGACTCCGTGTTCAGTGGTTCCCGAACCCACAACGACAGGATGTCAGGGGTCCGCATTCCGCTGAACTGCTGAACTGCTGAACTGCTCAGCGTAAAAGGAACCTCTGCAGGAAGGCCTTTGGAATAGAAAAGTAGCAAGTGCAATTTCGCCGTTTAGGGCACCTCTTTGCGGGGGTTGTTTTCAAGGGAAACCAAAAGCAACTCACCCAGTTTCAGCATTCCCCTATTTTGACACTTACATCAGGAAAACCACGCGCGTGAACCCGTGCAGAGCGCCAAGAGCAGAAAACCCGCATAGAAAAGGTCAAAGCGGGGAGGATTTGACACATCCCATGCAGAAATGTTCAGCGCAGTCAGTGCAAAGCAAGCGAAGTGATCAGGTGTTTCTCCCCAAATTGGGTGGGCCTCACAAGGCAAGCAATGAGGACTGTATCTCTGAAAGCCTCCCGGGCGCAGCTCACCTGAATGCGATCTTGCCACATGAACCCCAGCTACTGTATGTGTCGTTGACACAAAAAGGAAACACACACATACACACACATGCATAGCCTGCAAGTGCTGGGCTCGGGAGTTTCAAATTGCGAGCTCAACTTTGGCACAAGGGACAACTGGGATATATAGAGAGCAAAGGGTGCCAGGCATCTTGTTCAGGTGATGCCTGCCAATTTCCAACCAACAAGCCAGCAACTCCCAGGCTTTGGCAAAACCTTCGCCAGAGTTTCGATGGGCACTTACGATGGAGAGTCCTGCACTCCAGACCTCCCCCCTCTGGCCTCCCCCTCTTTCAGCGCCAGCCAATCGATATCTCCCTGAGGCTCTTGGCCAACCAGAACAGCCCTCCTGCCAAGGACTTACGGCCGCCAACCCCAAAAGTGCTCTTCGAGCTCGAATTTCACCACCAAAATCCGACGTCTTGCAATGATTGCGGGCGAGGTGAGGCATGTCCCATGTTTCGCAGGTGTCCATGCCGGCACTGAGCCGCAGTTGTACCCCAACCCCTGTGGAAACAGGGTGGTCCCAGTTTTCCGGATAGCCTGATTTATCTTTCGCGACCGTAGCCCCAACAAGCTAGCGCCAAAATCTTGCGTGGCACTTAGATCTTGCACCGTATGAGAGGCCCCCTGCAGCTTAGAGGGGCACGCAGCTCTGCAAGCTGCAAGTCGCAGTGGGAGCAGCAGCAGCAGCAGCAGCAGCAGCAGCAGCAGCAGCAGCAGCAGCAGGAACACTGATCGTGATAGCAGTTATCACAGCAACGAAGCTCTAGCAGTAGCACAAGCAGTCATAGTAGTAGCAGCAGCAGCAGCACCAGCAGAACCAGCAGCAGCAATAGTAGAAGGAGTACGAGTGGACATAGGAGTGGTGGTGGCGATGGTAGCAATAGTAGTTGCCGTTGCTGTTTTGGTAGCAGCGGACTTGAAAAGTCCAATTCAGCAAAACTCAAGACTCGCTCATTATCATAAAAACCACTAAACAATGGCTTGCACACTGCAGGAATGCAGCCCACCGAAAGCAGCCAAAGGACCCGAGCCGCTCCCAAAGAGCCAAGCCGCTCCCAAAGAGCCGAAGCAAGGAAAAGTTTCCCGCAACTCACCACACGTTCCACGTTTGGGCCCTCCCTGGCTCCCACATCACAAAAATGAACCGGGCACCGGCAACCTCCCAACGACCACAAGCTGCGAGCTCCTCGGAAGAAGCTCCTTGAGCTCCCGCTGGGCTCGGCCCAAACTCACGGCACACTTGCCGTCCAGGTCCCCCGGTTTGAGACCCGTGAAGGGCGTCAAGTAGCTGACCACCTCGGCTCGGTGCAGGCCCTAGCCTATGATGATCAGGGAGGAGGGGGGGCGGAAACGACGATAGCGACACCAAGACTCGAAAGGGGTTGGCAAGTGACAACTCGTTGCACCAAAGGGATGGATGCAAATTAGGGCGGGGAAAGAAACAAACGAGTGAGAATAGATAGTTGATGGAAAGCTCCTGGAAGGATAGCAAAAGGATGGCAAAAGGCTGCAAAAGTTGATGCAAATGAGTGGAACTGTCATGGAGTTTTGGATGGAACATGGATGGAAAATTGCTGGAGCATAGGTGGAAAATTGCTGAAACAACTCGTAAATCATGAACTCTCGAAATCATTTTTTCTCAAATTGTCAAATCTTAAAATCATAAAATCTTAGAATCTGACTATCTTAAAACTCTTAATTTTTTATAATATTGACAAATTGACATCTTACGATTTTAAAATCTTGAATGCCTAACATCTTCAAAACTATTTTTTAGAATCTTAAAATGGATTGAAAATGGATTGAACATGGCCTGGCTTGAAATCTTAAAACCCTTCAAATCTCAAAAACATCAATATCTCAAATCTTAACATCTCAAAATCTCAAAATCTTAAAAACTTAAAATCATACTGGCAGTAGGTGGGTGGGTGGGTGCAGGAACGGGCCTGACGGGCTGGGTCCTCGGTGGCCGGCTGTATCGCGTGGCGTGTAAATCGGTCAAAGTCCCAATCGACCAAGAGTCAGGATCGCACACGGGCAGCCTGGTATGCGGCTCACATATGCCACGATGGTCGTGTTCTAAATTAGGCGGTCCTAATGGCAAGGGGTTCCTTTTGCTTTTGGCTCCGAGCCCAGGAAATTCAACGGGGACATTCCGCGTTGATTCGGCGGCTGCGAAAGCAAAGGAAAACCCCCCGTCCCTTCCGAGCGGCCTGCCGCGAGGGCTGGATCCTGGGCCCGGCGCCGGGTGGCCGACCGTGGCAACGCCAACAAACGTCCGGGGGGACCCCCAAATGACATGAATCAACACCAAAAATTAGTATGGCCAGGGATCAAACCCATGATTCATAGCCAAAGAATGAAACCCGAGCCCCGCAAAACTGGGGTTCTGTCCAAGTCCAGATGCATGGGGATGAAAACATGCAACTGGCCCATCCTGCCCAACCACGCAAATTGGTTCGTGAAAGTTGTCACTCGGCTTGCTTGTCCCCAAATGCTGCAAGGAATATGGCAGCGTGGCTGTGAACAGCACGGCTGGAAAAGGGACTCGAAAACCGCCTTCCCATTCCGTGTTTGCTGTGGCATGTACGCCCCGCCCCCTGTGGTTGGCTCCAAAGACAAATCCAGAAGCTTCCGCCAGGCTTGTCTTTTTGAAGGACTAAGCAAGAGGCGGTTTGCGACAAAAAGACAAGCATCCATTGTGGGACCGTTGAGGTCAGTTTACCTCTTCGAGTGTTTCCACCGAGGGCAACGCAGGTACCTCTTTTGGGGGGGGGTCCAAAGTGAAACCAAAGTCTTGGCAGGCTCCATATCCCGTGTGAGCGAATGCCTTTTACTTCCCGAGTAGGGGACCCTCGGGCACGGGTAAGCTTGTTTGCTCCCCACATAAGCCCGCTCTTTGCTCAGATTCCATTCGACAAACAAACCCAAACAGACCAAGGAGAAATCCACCCCATGCCACGAGACAAGCAAAACTCATCAGCCAAATTTGGAACCCACCCATTTTGGGGCTCCCACTATCTGGACACTTACCCATTTCCATGGGAGAGTACCCCTTTGTTGGGAGGGGGAACCAAGTTTCAGGGCTGCCATATATCCTCCTTACACCCCAAAAGTAAACTCACTTAAAATGGCGGGCCAGCCCACCAAAAGGCTCCCGAGTTTCCGGCAAGGCGCAAGGTCCGCTTGATGGTTCGGCCCGTGCTGTCAACCAGCGCGTAGGAGCAGGGCATACGGTCTACCTTCTGGTGGGTCTTCCCCACCGCCACGCACTCCACGTCCAGGGAGAAGACGTCCTGACACGTAACGCCTCGCACGCGTTAGGGGCTAAATCTCAGATTCCTTCGAAATGGAGTGCTTGTCTAAGTGTCAGAGAGTTTTTGTCGCTCCCAGCACTGTGTTTCAATCGCCACTCATTCAAGTATCTTGGTGTTCAATGTGATTTGGATTGGTGGTTTGGTGGTTAAGGAGGAGTTTCTCATCTACTCTCTACAAGAGCCAGGGGTTCACATCCCCAAACCGCCAATCCAAACCACCCAGTAAGGGTAACCTGAAAATTCTTAGAATGGAGTTGAGTACTTCAACAAAAATAGTTTCGCCATGTATATACCATTAGTAGTCATTTAACCACTTGTACTAGTGCGAATCCCAAGGTTTTGAACATGTAAACTGTTTAAAAGTTCCAACCACAACAGGAAGACCAAAAGAGGTTCAACTATTTGAAAGTTTGATTCGGGGTCCAAGGGAAACACCAGGGACATGCTGGACGGTCCAAAAGGACACACACCTCTGAGAAACTGAGCAGGTTCCAGTTGCCACGGAGGAAAATCCGAAGGGCGGAAAAAGTATCCGAGCCGCGAGTTTTCGGGTGGGGATTCAGAAGCCAGACGAAAAGGGGGAAACGTCCTAAACGAGCTACCCTCCCACCCACACTTGGAACCTGATTCCACAAATGGGGCCTGTTGGTGGGTGCCATGTTGGTGAGCGTATCATCCAAAAATATACTCAAAGGTCACCCAAAAGTAACATTTCAGGGTCTGACTTTGATGACGGTTCAAACAACTCGAGGGGATCGCGGGGGGAGCAAATGTGAGGGCAGGGAATCGGGTGCCCTGTCAGTTTCCATTAAAAACAACTTGACAGCGTTGCGAGCATGTGATTTCGGAGGCTTTGCGCGCACCCAGTTGACAGGGAGCCGCAGGGCTGTCTTTAGATGGCGGACCCCCCCAAAGCAGGTTGTTTCCCTTTCGTTTGCCTTTCATACCACCAAAAAGGGTAGAACCACATCCATATCTGTTTTCGACCTTGAACCACTGAGGCAGGTGGTTTGGAGTTTAGACGGGTATCGGTACAGGTCCCTGGACCAGCTGTCCTTTTCCCAGCCCTGACTGCTAGGGCAAAGTGTCTGGACAGTTTATCTTACCATGTATTGCAAATAAGGTCCCCACAAGGAGAACCAATTCTTCCACAATTGGGTGCTTTGGACTCCTGTTTCCCGAAACGAGTGCCCATGACCGCGTGCTTTGGTTCCCATCCTCCAGGGGATGCTTGAGCATCGAGCCTGGCGTCACGGGGGTCCCGAAGCAGGGCCTCGCCCCGGACCAGGGATGTGTTTTGAGGGTACCTCGTTGGGCTTGAGGAGAAGCAAAGCGAAATCTCCGCTTCCCGGGGGGGGAGAGCGGGGGCAGAAGTCTTGTTTCATTCCTACGTGTGGATGATTCTGTCTTCCCAATTGCCAGGAGCGGTGAATGGGGGTTGACACGAGCCGAAAGAAACGGAAAGCAACCCAGCAACCTTGTCTTCTTGATTCTTCAGTATGAGTAAGTGTACTGTACTGGGCGTGCCCCAACCCGCTCGAAACAAATCCAGGGCCCGAAAGCATAGCATGTTGAACAAACTCATCATGGAGCCTCAGAGTTGGTGAATCTGCAGCAAGACACTTGATGCCCAGCCAAAGCCGCGAGCTATGTTCAGCGGCGATGACAGGCTCCTCAGCGGGCTCCGTCGCCAGGAGCCATTCGGAGCTCCCAGTTTCTCTCAAAGTGAACCCGTCGCGGTGGTGGAAATAACCCTGTGATATCGAAGTGGTTCTCATGACTACCTCACTTCTGGGATTCCCTTGGCTCGCAGTTTCTGTAACCCCCAATGCATTCGTTACAAAAAGTAGCATACATTAAATTACAACCAGAAAAGAAAACAACTCAAAGAAGTAATGACAATGCACGCACCAAACACGAATTGATTGCAACAACAAACCACTTTTGTTATATTACATCAACACCATTCCTTCCAATCGCAAACGACTCCCCCCAGTCTTCCCACCGCTTCGCGGTGCCCGGCTCCCTTTGGGCCTGCTGGGCTCTTGCCCTTGCGCTTTGGCTTGGCGTTGAGCTGCACCCGGGCCTCCATTCACCAAGCAAGCTGCCAAGCGATTTGGCCGAGATTGTCCTGGTGCCAAAAGGGGATGTCCACTGTTGACAAAAAGGATTTGAAAAAACAAAGTCAGTCCCTTCTAAGTCGATTGAATAATATGTTGAAACCCACTTCCCTTCCCGCGTGTCTTCCAAAAAGGATTCGAAGCGATGCTAAACAGAGGGGTTCCTCCATTTTCCCTCAATTGAGTCCGAACCAAAGCTTTGAGGCCACATTCACACCGGCTGCAGCTGCACCCTGCGGCTCGCAAACCCTTGACCTTCTTTTTTACAGCCAGCGCCCGCGTGATTTCCGTAATCATCCTGTTTCTCTTGAGCCCCTTTCTCTATGGAGAGTCCTTCCGTGATTAGAGAGGCACCTTTGTCACTTGACACCATGTTGTTTTTCCTGCGTCAAAAAGGCAAGCTCAGCCCGAAACAGGTATGTATCGAAACAGGTATTGAGACCCGCAAAATGGCAGTCGGTAATCCTTGTGGTTTCCCGTCAAAAGGACCTTTCGCCGCCCGAACCAGACCTTTCGCCGCCGAGTTGCTTGGCTAGCGACCGCGCTGAGTCCAGCCCAAAGGCGCCAAGCCGTCCTGCGGATTTTCAAATGTGGCTCAAAATTGAACAGCAGGGGCAAACCGCAGGTTGTGGTCCATGTTTCCACTTGCCAGGGTTCCATTTTGGTACCGGTTTTTTGAGCCACAGCCAAATCGAGATTCCCAACAACAAAATGGAAGTGAGGAAGTGAAAAGCCCTTATTTGTTTGGGGGCGGGTTGCTTTGGGGGGGAGGGTACCCTATCACTTCCTGAGGAAGAAGTAACTAACAAAAAAACTAAACATCGCTGGCCAAGGGTAGAAATCAGAGATGAAACATTGCTATTCGCACCAAAGTCCAAAGTCCAAGACAATACAATTCTACCTAGAGCACTCGGAAACTGGACCCTTCTCCCGAACATAACATGTTAGTTAGCCTGCAAACCCGAGGTGCACATGAAGCATCTATCATTCCTGAATGCAAATGCTTTTTGCCCACAAACATGGGCAGCATACAATATTTGATTCTGTTTTACCAAACCATGCCGTCCAACGCTTTTTCGCAAACCCGGTATGCTTGTTCGGGTAGCGTACTTACTTGTATTTCGTGCCGGGCGGAACATTTGTCTAGTTAGAACATCACATAGGAGTCCTGTACGGGCGCATGCTGGATCCGGTAACAGTCCTCTGAACGGCAGGAACTCAGGACTCACAATCCCCTGGTTGATTCCTCGTGTCCCATTTTAGAGGGAAACCTTCAACTTGGGGCACGCAAACACACACACACACACACACTCTTGAATCCTCTCTGCATACGGATTGGAAGTGTGGGAAAACTAAGGACGTTCTCGCGCTAGATGTTTCCCATCACACAAGCAAATCAACCAACCGACTTGAAGGGGATCCTGCTTCTGGCATATGCCCCTGCTAGTTGATTGGATGCGATCACCGCATCCCTCTTCTCCTCGCAGTCATTCTCAATCCATCATGTTTGGGGTTGCGGGGGCTCAAGCAACAGCAAGAGTCTGGTATGGAATCACAGCAGTAGCAGCAGATGAATGCGAGATGACACGGACGCCCAAGAAGGGAGAGGGCACGTCAACACGCGAACCCCCATGAAGTCAGTTGGGAACTGCTGTTTTTGACATGTGATTCGTGTGTCCGGCCTGTGAATCGTTTGCCAGTAGGCAAAAGACAAAGCAGCCTTGCAATGCTTGGATGCCATCAAAAGGCCACAATCTCAGGTTCGAGTGTCCTTTTGTGCCATGAGGGGGTCAAACAGGGTGAAACCAGTGCCCAGCTGCTGGACAATCAAACCATCAACCAAAAGTGATACGAGTGTTGCACTTAGAATGTTCTCACGACTCCCTCCAAAGGAGGAGCGCCTTGGCTGAACTTTACTGGCAAATCCCCTCAATACGTGCCTGTCCAAAGGCGACCAAAAGGCACATGGAAGGATCCTTCAGCCGATATTCTGCACTGAAACACACCAGACTCCAAGCATCCTCTCCACAACGAGTTGAGCCCCATGAGATTCACACTGAGTGCCGCTTCCCGTGGACACTGAAAACCGAAAGCCAAGGCCATCTGGCAAGGACAAGTTTGCTGATGGCTGGTGGTGGGCCCCAAATGAAAGTGCCACATTGAGCTCCCGCTCCCCGCTTCTTTGTGGTCCCAAGAAACGTCCTTTCCTGTGGCGCCAGCGAAAATCGGAAACCACCCCCTCGCCGACGTCCGGTGCCCCACTTCCCCTGTGCCTCGCACGAGCGGGTCGGCCGGGCTGACGCACCAGCGGCCGCGCAATCGCCCGGATGGCCCGCACATGGATACCGCCGGAAAAGCTCGCGGGCAGTTGCATGGGCACCGAAACTTCGCCAAACCCTTGTCAAGTGTTTTCAAAAGAATTGGCCCCACAAATGGCTGTGGCTCAAAATTCAACAGCTGGGTTACGCAGGTTTTAGTCTTTGGTTCCATTTACCCAGGTGCCATTTTGGTACATATATTTGAGCCACAGCCAAATGTGTTTCTCCAAGTAATCGGTACATGGTTGTTTCCTTTTGGCTTCCTGTACCAAAAGGGGGTCCGCCATGAGAATCTGAGAAACTCCCTTTGGAGGGACAATCCGATATTCGGTTTTGGGGCTCAGGTAAGCCGTGACTCCCATCTGCAAACCATAGAAAGTCATGGCTAAAGGCGTTGAGGAATTGGAACACAAAAAGCAGAGGCTGTGAACACATGCAGGGTTCTTGCCTGGCAAGAGCCGTGGCTGTGGTGTCCTGACATGTATCTGCTTTGCCCATTCTGCTCGCACCAGTGCAGCATACAAAAAGCAAGAAGACGAGGCCGCCCTTCTGCACCTAATGCAGTTCCGACCCCCACCCACCCCCAGCTTCCCCCAGCCGGGTTGAAGAGAAACCAAGCTGAGCTAGTGGACAAGGCGCCTTTTGGCACCTATGGGAAAGAACCTCCAAACCCTGCCTTGAATAGTCGTATGAACCGTGCAAGTGGATACCAAGACTGTCAGTTAGAATGCCTTTCAAGAAAGCCGCACAAAAAGAAACAAGGACAAGGAAGGCATCTGGCACATACTTGAGGGTTCCAGACTGGTCTCCAGCTGTGCGTCAAACTTCAACCAGTATCTGTTACTGGTCGGCTAGTTGCGCGTGGCCTGCTTGTTGAGGTCTAAATCACTCGCCCACACCGTGTTTGCTTTCAGCAGGATGCGTCTAGGGAGGGAAGAGGGGGGCAGGGATGTTCGGGGGCTTCGGGGAGGAAGGAAGAAACGTGGAAGGCTTTCTTGAACACGTTCATGCTTTGCAGCACTCAACCCTGCAGGGTAAAACTTTGGATGGGCAGGCACATTCGCCTTCAAACTAGCCTTCATGTGCCCACCGCAGCAGAAAGCTCCCACAAGTCCCACAATAGCCCGCGCTCCAGCGATTGCCCGTGCCTTGTGCATCTCATCGGTACTCTTCACCACAAAGGCCGAGAGGTCCTTGACATAAACCCCGCTGTTGGGGCTGTCCTGGCACGGAGCATCACAGCACGAGAGGCGTCTCTATGGCTGTGCCAACAGTGCAATCCGCGCAACTTCCAACAGCAAGCCCTGTCCCTGGCAACAAACATGGTGTGATGCTGAGACCTTTTCTGGAGAACCCATTTCCTGCAAACCTGTGCACAACATGTTGTGAGTGGGAGAGATTTCTGTCAACAAACATCTCGGCACCGGCCAGCTCGCCCGGATACTCCATTTTTGATAGAGTCTCGCTCTCGTCAGGGTCCGTCGATGAGACCCAAAAACACTGCACCCAAAGGTGCTAGGAAAACGAACATGCGTAGCGTTGCTTCCTGCGCCGATGAAGAAGCTCGGTGTCCGTGGCTGAATTTGTTCATGCGTACACACAACTATATCAGAAAAGCAGGCAAAACCCTGTTGGTGGAAGCTTCAAAACCAGTTGAACTATGGTTTGGAGCACGCTTCTCTTTCTCTCTCTCTCTCTCTCTCTTGCTCTCTTTCTCTCTTTCTCCCTTCCTCTCTTTCTCTCTTTCTCTCTTTCTCTCTTTCTCCCTTTCTCTCTTTCTCTCTTTCTCTCTTTCTCTCTTCTTTCTGTCTTTCTTTCTTCATTTCTTTCTTTCTTGCTAGCTTGCTTGCTTTCTTTCTTTCTTCCTTCTCTTATCTTCTCTTCTCTTCTCTTCTCTCTCTCTCTCTCTCTGTCTTTCTTTCTTTCTTTCTTTCTTTATGTTTGTCTTTCTTTCTTTCTTTCCTTCTTTATTTCTTTCTTTCTTTCTTTCCTTCCTTCCTTCCTTCCTTCCTTCCTTCTTTCTTTCTTTCTTTCTTTCTTTATTTCTCTCTTTCTTTCTTTCTCTCGTTCTTGCTTTCTCTCTTTCTCTCTTTCTCTCTTTCTCTCTTTCTCTCTTTCTCTCTTTCTCTCTTTCTCTCTTTCTCTCTTTCTCTCTTTCTCTCTTTCTCTCTTTCTCTCTTTCTCTCTTTCTCCCTTTCTCTCTTTCTCTCTCTCTCTCTCTCTCGCTCTATGGCTTTCTCTTTCTCTTACTCTCTGCACCATGCCTTCATTATTTCGCCTACCTTTCAATTGGTGCTCGTGTTACGTCACATGGAAGTTCCTTCTAAACTTCATTTGATGATGTCACATCGAGAGAGAGAGAGAGGGAGACAGACAAAGCACGTTTCTTCATTGATTCACGCGCAAAGTGTTCTGGTGTAAAGGAACCCAGGTCAGGAACCTGTATCCTGAGTTACCTCATGTGACTTGCAGGTGACCCCACTTATTATATTTACACACGGTCAGCTTTCCTACAGAGCCGTCTGCAACGAGCATGGACCTTCTGCAAGCACGTTGACAATGCTTAAATAATCAGCCAGAACGTAGTGTAGTTCAGTACAAAAGCTCCGAAACCTCCATAGGGACGAAAGAGTAACATGTTGAGGGTCGGAAGCTCCAAAGCCTGCACAAAAACAACTTGGACAACAATTGAACGCTTTGAAAGCAGCCCACTTCTGGATTCGCACTAAATCTGATGTGAGTTTCACTTATGTGAGCGGGTCACGAGAAACAGCTGCATTTATTCCATGCTTTGCAAAGATGTACCTTCATTTGCATTCCGGCAAAGCCGTCAAAACAAGTCCAAGCGGCACTCGCCAAACATCGGCACGCTTGAGGACAGAAGGGCCGCTATCCCTCCCAACTCATCGGCTAAGTCAGACAGAAGCAAGCACGGCCAAAAGGCCGTTCAAAGCGCAGCCTTGCATCGAGACGTGCCCGAGCTCATGCATCATGTATCCCTACATGGCCCCAAGATTGGGAGGTAAATCAAGTTTGCTTCGGGGTGAGGACCCAACTAGGCAGAGGAACCTCTAATGTAGATCATCTTGTCCATACCTAGTACGGCCCTCCGTATCAAAATATGTAATCTTCCCCAAGATGCACGTCTCCTTGGCCAAAGTTGATGCGTGCGGTTGCCAGCGGCCTGCAACTATTCCCCGATCAGTCCATTCAGGCCGGCAGGCTTCATGTGAACACGGACCCAGCGAGTGCGCAGTGCCCATCTGTCACAGAGCCCACTCGCACCCGGAAAATGAATGTGCAAGCGAATCAGCAGAGGACATGCCATCTGTGTTCATTGATTGGACAAGGAAGGAGCATCGGATGCCCAAACCGGCCTCCAACGTCTGTCATGGCCGAGAATGTGGAGGGATCCGCTTTTCAGTTCATAAGCACAACACAAAGCCTGCTGCTTGTGCATGCCAGGGGCTTAAAAGAATGTGCTGAGCCAACCATTTTGGATAGGTCCCTCCCCAAAACTCCGCCGAAATACACTTACGACCATCTGGAAGATTGGGAGTCCGCAATTGCTCACGAAGTAGGCCAAAGCTTTCCCAGCTTTCAGAACCTCGTCGATCGCAAACAGTGAAAATCAAAGGGATGCCTGTCACTTGCAAAGTTCGCCCGCTGTCTTCACATCCGACACCGACAGACTCAGTCGACGAATCTCTGTCCATGCTCTGCGAAAGTCTGACAGTTCTCTAGCATTTGACATTTGGCCATGCCAGGCAAGCACCGTTCCAGCGCCGTGGACAACTCTCCCATTCCTATCTCCAGCCCACACTAAGGGCGAGTAGCTAGCGCACAAAGGCCCCCAAAGAACCTGAGCAATTTGTGTAGTTCATTTTGGGAAGCGGTGGGGTGGGTGCAAACGCCATATTTAAGGGCAAATCACAGAACCATCAAAAAGCCCAATCCACTTAAGGCGGGCTCGCTTCCTGCTACTCGAAGCCCAGGAAAAGACGGGGGATGATTTGAGTTCTCAAAATCAAACAAAAAGTGTGTCTTTCCAGACGCACTCATTTGTCCGTTTGAAGGTGTTCTCAGGAAGAAATCGACAGTTCTGCCAAAATAGCGATGGCCAACGCGCCAATGACGGACTTGGTGCCTTGGTCGGCCACTGGCACACAGCATGCCCAGTGCACCTCCTGATCGGGTCACTGGGTGTACAGTGCTAGCTCTGCATAAAACATCCTTCCAGAAACTTGAGACCGGATTCTCCATGGAAGAATCTTGCTGCAAAACTTAGACACACGGCGCTCCGGAACGCCTCTGGAAATTTACAGCCAGAATGTCAGGCTTTTCACCTGGGTGGTGTCGCTTCCGGCGGAGTGGCTCGACTCGCTTTCCTGGCCTGCGCAAGTCGCCCGGAGAGTCTGCCAAGTCCCATGTGTCCTCCAAGAACCCCTGAAATAGGAAGCAGAAAAGCCGAGAAGCCGGCCGTTCCATGGGTTGAGAAACTGGTGACCTTTTGTGGACGCTATTTTGCCAGAGCCCTTTCCAGCGACACACAGTGCCGATGTCCACGAAAAAAGGCCCCAATGTCTGGCTGCCATCAGTGACGCTAGCCAACCAAAACATCCCAGGAAGCACATTCGGTTGGAAAATGAATACACACCACAGAGGGCCACTGATCTATGCGACATGTCGGCAAGTGGCAAAGCCAAGCCACGCAGGCACAAGCAAACAAGTAACAAGCCTAGCCAAACCAAACCGAGCCAACCCAAAACAACGCAGAAAGACACAACCAAACAATTCAAAACAAAACACACATAGAATCACGCTCTCACCAACACTGAAAACCCCAGCCGACACTGCAGATATGACACATCTCATGTTGCAAGAAACTGCCGGATATAAGTCTGGAATGGATTGAGATGAGCTGCGGCATTCCTCCTTGCCCGCGATTGGTACTGTCTTTTTCAGAGTTCCCGAGATTTCCCCTTTAAACACCACGCCAAACAGCAAACAGAAACTCACTTTCGAAACCAGCCTTTTGAGTGGAAATATCGGGAACCCTCTCAGGTGTCGCAAGAAAACCACCCCCCCCAATGTGATGCTCTCTGCGCTCACATGATGCACAGAGGTGCTAACTGGGCTGTGATTCTTCTTTTTCTGAGCGTACCCCTTTTGCAGTGGCGAGAAAAGGAAAACCGGACTCATGGTGGAGATTCAATTCCTATTTTAAGACTCGGTTCCAACTGTCCATTCCTTTTTGAGAAACCACTAAGGGGCCACGTTCGTAGGATAAGGGTTGAGGAAAAACAAAAACAAACAACGCAGGCTGCTCATCTCCTTTTGGCTTTCGACAAACAAACAGCACCCGTGGTCAGGATCTGATTGCAGACTTTTGGCGAGCCTCGCGAGTTTCGCAGAAACACATCCGTGGGGCGTGGAACAAAATCCAAAAGCTGGCAGCGCTTGCAACTGGAGACCCGAATGCAAAAGCGCCAAAGCTCAAAAGAGATTCGGCCCTTGCAGTTTGTCCAACCGCTTCTCTAGACTTATGACCAGACGGGCTCAGACAGGAGAGGTTTTAGCGGAACAAAAAAAAACTCAAAAAAACTCAGAAAAAACTCAGCCAAAAAGCTCAACTGAAAACACAGACTCAAAAAAAACACAAAAAATACACAGCAGGAGACTCAAAAAAAACACAAGAAAAACACAGCAGGAGACTCAAAAAAAACACAAGAAAAACACAGCAGGAGACTCAAAAAAAACACAAGAAAAACACAGCAGGAGACTCAAAAAAACACAAAAAATACACAGCAGGAGACTCAAACAAAAACACAAGAAAAACACAGCAGGAGACTCAAACTAAACACAACAAAAAGCACAGCAGGAGATTTGAGTTTTTTTTTGAGTTTTTTTTGAGTCTGTTTTGAGTTTTTTTGAGTCTGTTTTGAGTTTTTTTTGAGTTTTCTGCGGTTGTTTTTGCATTTTGCCCCTCCCCCACCCCCAGAACCCTCCCAGACCCCTGCTTGAGTTTTTTTTGAGTCTGTTTTGAGTTTTTTTTGAGTTTTTTTTGAGTCTGTTTTGAGTTTTTTTTGAGTCTGTTTTGAGTTTTTTTTGAGTTTTCTGCGGTTGTTTTTGCATTTTGCCCCTCCCCCACCCCCAGAACCCTCCCCAGACCCCTGCTTGAGTTTTTTTTGAGTTGTTTTGAGTTTTTTTTTTTTTTGAGTTTTTTTTGTGTTTTCTGCGGTTGTTTTTG
>CAUJNA010003426.1:509088-612319 GCA_963377175.1 Effrenium voratum
TCTCAGGGGGGAAAAGGCCTTAGGGGGGAAAGTGGGGGAAAGTGAGGAAAAGGGAGAAGATCTCAGGGGGGAAAAGGGCTTAGGGGGGAAAGGGGGGAAAGGATCTCAACAGGGAGAGGGGGGAAAACATCTTAGGGAGGAATAGGGAAAAAATCTCAGAGGGAGAAAGGGCCTTAGGGGGGAAAGGGGGAATGGATCTCAACAGGGAAAGGGGGGTAAAAATCTTAGAGGGGAAGGGGGGCAAGGGGACAATTCCAAAGGGACGCAAATAAGAAGGCAGGCCTGTAATGTCGGCGGCCTGAGCCGGAGGCGTTAAAATCAATCACATCAATGAAATCAATCAATCTGTCAATTAATCAATCAATACAAACAAACGCACAAACAAACAAACAAACAATCAATGAATCAAACAAACAAACAAACAAACAAACAAACAAACAAACAAACAAACAAACAAGCAAAGAAAGAATAAGCTAACAAACAAACAGAACTAACCACCTAACTAACCAACCAACCAACCAACCAACCAACCAACCAACCAACCAACCAACCAACCAACCAAGCAAGCAAGCAACCAACCAACCAACCAAGTAACCAACTAATCAACCAACCAACCAACCAACCAACCAACCACTACCTAACTAACTAACTAACTAACTAACTAACTAACTAACTAACTAACTAACTAACTAACTAACTAACTAACTAACTAACTAACTAACTAACTGTGTATGTAAGCTAACCAAACGGCACCACACAAGCATGCGATAACTCTTTTATCCAAGCAATGTGTTGGTGCCAGGGACTCATCTTCCCCTGTCAGATGTCTACGGCTGGGTGGGCCCCATGGGCCACCCACCACAAACCCTCAAAAACTGAAGAACGGGTGTGCAGACTGATAGCGCCCGCCCCTGAGCCGGGGCCCGGGGCACCCAGGCCACAGGGGGGTCTGCCACCAGGGGAAGTGAGTCACCCACCGGCTCCGGTCACGGGAGCATGGGTGGGCCCACGCTCAGATCAAATGCATCTCCATTCAGGAGACGCGGGAGAAAAACGAACTCCTCGCAGAGTTCCTGTTTGGGGACCCTGTGCAAAGGGTCGAACCCAGAGAAATCTGGGTGCGTCAGCTCATCAGCCCACTGGTTGAAGTCCCGGGGCACGTGGTTGGCCGCCAGCGAGCAGCCATGGGTGTGGAGCAGGAAGACCAGCTCCATCAGGATCGCCGCGGTGTAGGGCTTCTTGGATCCAAGGTTGAGCATCGCCATGACGTTGCCCTGATTGTCACTGCCCACCGGGAGTCGGACCCGGGAGGACCATTCTTGAATGCCCACGGGTACTCTTCCACGTGGATCTGCTCGTGGAACCAGTACACCTCCTTCTTTTCTGGCTCCATTTTATTGGAGCACCATCCTCCCACAAATGCCAGTCCTTCGTCCGAGGCGCTAGCATCGCTGCAACCCCACCAAGAGGACTTCGGCAAGTAAGGGGAGTACTGGACGAAAGGCGTGTTGAAGAGGAACCGAAGCATGAACGCCAGCATCCTGACCACCTTGGGGGGTTTCCCCACCGTGGTGGTGGCCATCTTCCAGGCCCAAAGTGGCTGGAGCATCGACTTCGCCAGCGGACATGCAGCAGTTGCCCATTGGATGCGGCCCAGGGCCTTCTCGATGTCCTTTGAGTGCATCGCCTGCCCTTCCACCATGATCTGCAAGACCTCCATCACCAGGATGTGTTTGTTGGTGGCCATGAGAACCTGCGGGATGTTCGGGTGGACCACGAAGCCCAGCCACGTGTTGACCTCCGCCAAATGTGTCTTCTTCCAGCTAAGCGGGGTACCCAAGGCCAGGAGTGTTGCCAACAGCGCCACCGCCAAGTTTACTGCCCCCTCGCTGCGAAGCAGCCACAGGAAGTCATGCACAAAGACGAAGTTCCAATCCACTTGAGGGAAGAGTGCGTAGAGGACCCTGAGTAGAAGGGCTGCCAGGCGTCCCCAGTAGGATTGGGCACTGGCCATGCCGTATGTGCCTACCTTGTTCACCCACCATCAGTGAAGCCACCTGGAACCGCCAGTCCTTCCTGAGGACCTTCACTCTCCGGTGGGCCTTGGTGACGTCCGCCTTGAGCAGCACCCACCTGGTGCCCGGCTCCGGCCACAGCCAGCCCTCGGGTGGAGGTTTGACGACCTCCTTCTCGGAACCAGGGGCACCCTGAGAGGGGGTCCCTCCGCAGCTGCCGCATGTAGCCAATGAAGAGCTTGTACCCCATCCAGCACCGTCGGAGCCGTCGTCCTTTCCACTGTCTGGTTCCTGATGGTGTCATTGGCCCCGCCCACCGAGCCATCGTAGATGGTGCGGATCTTGTCCCCCACGGATGAGCTCACTGAAGTGATCCGCTGAGGGGTAGTTACCCCGGCCCGTGGGATGAGGGAGTTCCTGGAACTCCGGCTCCTCCCCTTTTAGCTCCTTGTTGAGTGGCCAGATGCCCGGCGAGGCTAGGGGGGGTCCGTGACCCCCAGTGGGACCCCTTGTTCCAGATCCCGAGGAAACTGGTGGTCGGGGTCCTGCACGCTGTGCAAGATGTCCAGGAAGAAGGGTTGGCCTTCAGCTGGTCGGCCTGCCCCCGGCGCCAGGATCTCCCTGATATCCTCGGGAAGGGATGTGACCCGTCCCGGAGCTTGTCCCCCCATGGCGACGTGAGGACACAGATCTTGGCCCCCGTCGCTGCTGCTTTGGACAGTGGCCGAGTCCACGGGGCCAGCCGTCCAAGTCAGGGCTTCCCACCCCCGTCCCTAAGGGGGCGCTGTTTGAAGGCCATCTGGAGGTACATAACCTTGTCGGAGAGATTTGGGTCGTGCGTGATCGGCAGGGTGGTGGGCCGATCCGAGATCTCCATGCAATGGCGTGCCCATGGCTCAGGGGAAAGAGTTGCACCCCGAAGTTCGACCGCCCCGCCAGCCGGCTGTGTTGGTGTCCGGACCTCCGGATTGTCTGAGGCCGAGACCGGAAGTGAGCCCAAGGTTAGTCCCGCCAACGCTTGTTGGCCGGCCTTCAGCCTCAGGGACTGGCGCTTGTTGTCCCCCGGCGTGCTGAGAGATGGTTCCCTCTGTCGCCTCGGGGGGGTCGTTGGGTTCGCTTGGGGCACCGTGCCCCCCGGCCTCAGCGCCTCCAGGACGGGTCCCGCTCTGCAAAGGATGGCCGCTGCGAGACCCTGCATCATCTGCTCTGGATACCGGCTGAGGTCACTGGAGTTGAGCTTTTCCCCCCTGGGGTGAGCTCCGTGATTCATCGCAGATCATGCCAATGGTGAAGGGGAAGGTCCGTTGACAATGTCGTGGACTTCACTACCACCTGGCCCAGGCGGCACTCGTCAAACTTGATGAGGGAGTGGTGGAGTGCGTTCGCCCATTGAATGTAGGCCCGTGTGACCCAGATCGATGAGCACCTCGCTGCGCTCGAACTCTTGCTGCACTCCATTGGGTGCTCCAGGAACGAGGAGCCCACCTGCGGGACCGTTAGTTGACCTAGTCCCTGGTAGGCCAGCGAGGTCAGGTACATCTGTCGGAGCATGAGCACGCTGTCGTTGTCCGTGTCCTCCATTACCGGGGCTCCCAGGTCCTCTAAGCCCCACAGGGTCTGCTCCGCCCTGCCCCTCACCGGCGGCGGGCCTCCCGGTTTGGGGAACCATCTGAGAATGCTCCACGTCCTGCAGTTGGGGCCGCCCCCCACAACCCGCCATGGCCGGAGCACATCGTAGAGTAAGGCTCGTCTCCCAGCATGTCCTGTCCAAGATCTCCACCCTTTCGCCTGATGTCCACTGCCCAAATGTACTCCGAGAAGGCCGGGTTGTAGGCATGGAGGTAAGCATCCAGTGCCCCCGCATCATCCTTCCCAGCGTACAGCAGGATGAGGGACGGCTTTGACGACTCCGGCGCCGGACGTGGCGTCCACCTTAGTCTGAGCCTCAGTCTTTCCGGGGTGTCTTGCATCCAGGGGAAGGTAGGGCTTGCCCTCGCTGGGGTTTCCGTGTGTCCTTTGTCTGACCCTCCGGTCATCTGGCCCTGGGCTTGCTGCTTGCCCTGACGGTTCTCCCTTGGAACGCCCCTTGCCGGGCGGATCCTCACCTCTGGGTCTCTCTGGGGGTTCTTCCCACTGCCTCGGTGGGTGCGGGGGAAAGGGGTGCTTCCGCCCTACCCTGGAGAAATCCCCTCCCACCTGCGGCCGTCCTGGCCTCCCCCGCTCTGTCTGCCTTCCGCTGTGGCTCTGGTGGGGTTGGCTCTCCCCCGCTGTGTGCACTCTCGCACTGGTGGCCTGTGATCCCTTCGGAGACCAGGCAGCCACGGGGCCTATGGCACCCTGAGTGGCCTCCTGTCACTTGGGAAGGTGTGGGCATGCCTGTGGCACATGCTTCGATGGGGGGGCATCACACACCCACCCATCCTTCCTGACCGGGCAGTTGTGGGATCGGCCGCATGATCCCGAACACTTGTTGTGAAGGTGATGATCTCTGCAGTACGCCACCCCTTTGGGATTCTTGAAAGCCCAGTGGTCTGGCCATGGGGTCGAGGAGGTGTTGGGGGACTTACCTTTGCCGCCCTTACCCTTCGGCGTCGGTCCCGAGGGCCAAGATCCTTTTCCCCCCTTCTTGGGCTTCTCCCACTGAGTCTGCCACACCTTGGGTGCCTTGCTCTTGCTCTTCCCCTTCTCCGGCGCATTGTTGAGGTGCTCATAGACCTCCCGTTGCCAGAAGAGGAAGTCGCCTTTTCCCCCTTCTTGGGCTTCTCCCACTGAGTCTGCCGCACCTTGGGTGCCTTGCTCTTGCTCTTCCCCTTCGTCGGCGCCCTGTTGAGGTGCTCATAGACCTCCCGTTGCCAGAAGAGGAAGTCGCCCCTGATGTTCTTGAGGGCTTCGGAGAGAGTGGTGCCCTGGTGCACCATCTCGTGAATCTTGCGCCATGCATTGCGCTCTGCGAACAGCAAGGTGGTGTCGCTCGGGGGAGGTTTCCTGCCGGCTATGTCTTCCCCATAGAACCAGGCATACCACATCCAACTCCTCCTTGGTGACCCTCAGGTTGCCAAACTGCGGCAGTGCTGCCGTGCACATCAGGAGCGTCGTCCTGAAGGTTAGGTGCAATCGTTCCAGCTGGCGCCGAGATGTGGGGTGGCTCCTCACCTCTTCTTCATCCTCCCTGTCCCAGCCGTCCACCGTGATCTTCTTGTGGGTGGATGAGGGGCGTTCCCCTTCTTCCGGGAGCGCGCTCACGATGTGTTTTGCCGGGATGTAGCCCAGCTCGCCCTTGGCAATCAAGCGCCATTGCTTCTTGAGGTAGCCATCACTACCTTGGAACTCCAACCTCGGCTTCGGGTTCCCATGCGTGGCCACGTAAGCATCTTCCAGCTGGCGCCTGTCACACAGGACCTCCAAGGGAGCCTTTGTCGGGCCCGCCTGGCCCGCCGGGTGGTCACCTTGGTTGCCCCCCAGGACCAAGTTGGCTGCCACCCGAACTGCCTGAAGGAGGCGCATCGCCGTGAAGGCCGAGGTCTGGGCGTTGAACCCATTCTCTCCATCCTGGAATCCCAGGTCCCGGGGACCATTGTCCCTAGCCGCCGCCGGGGTGTTCCAGCGATCCGCCAGGTCTTCCACCGTGACGTAGCCCGATGCGCCCAGAGCCGCCTGGATGACCCAGGGGATTTCCTTGCCCACCAGGATGGCCGCCAGTGGCTTCTGCAACTTTGCCACGTCCTCCTTGATCTCCGCTGGGACCTCCTCCGGTGGTTTGGCGGGCGCAGCCGCCATGACCTCTTACCTTGGTGTGGGTGGGTGGGTTTTCAAACAGCTTGGGTTCCAGGAACCCAGACAATGCTTGAGCCACAGTTCATGTTTCCACATGCGTTTCAACATTAACAAAGTGTATGTAAGCTAACCAAACGGCACCACACAAGCATGCGATAACTCTTTTATCCAAGCAATGTGTTGGTGCCAGGGACTCATCTTCCCCTGTCAGATGTCAACGGCTGGGTGGGCCCCATGGGCCACCCACCACAAACTCTGAAGGATGCCAGTCTGTGCTGAGGGCCCTGGCCAGAGCCCTGTCCTGGGGGTCGCCAGGGCCGGGGGCACCTAGGCTGCCAAGGGTAGGGCCACCACCTCGGTCTCCGACTGGGTGTCTACAGAGTCATCCGTTTCAGAGCCCGAGTCCGCCGAGGAGTCCGAGTCCTCCTGCAGTGTGGGGACCTCCGCAGGCCAGTACCCAGTCCGCCGGGAAGCCATACCTCTTGAAGCAACGTTCGCACTTGCCATAGGCCTCCGGCTCCGTCATGTAATCCAGCACAGAGAGCTCCTGGATCTTAGAAGCCGCCGGTCGCCACCCGCACCCCACAGCCGTGCCTTCGTCATTCAGCAGGTGGATTCTGGACTGGCCGGCGTTGCCTGTGCGTTTGACCGCCGCCACCACACGAAGGGGGAGGTCCGGGGTGGTGGGAAACAGGTCCTTGGCCTTGACTGGTGTGTTTTCGGGTCCCTACCATGAGCGAGTCGATGGCGCGCTCCCTGAGGGTACCGTGGGGGATGCCTCCCCTTCCCTTTCGGTTTGGTCCTTGCGGCCGTCCTGTCCTGGTGGCGGGAGCGGGTCCGCCCAGTCCGGGTGGTTCAAGTCCTCCCTGCGTTCCCTGCCTGGCCCGAGGTTCAGGTTGGGGACCTTCTGCGCTACCTGGCCCCAAATCTCCACAACAACGTTGCGCTTCTCCCGCACGTAGACGTCTGCTGCGCTCTCCGTGAGCCAGTTGCCTAAGTACATGCGGCGCTCCCGGGGGATCCCCATCTGGAAAGCGCAGTCCGGGATGAACACTCGGAATGAGTGCCACGTCAGCGGCTTCACCAGCCCCGGGGTAACTCCCCGACGGAGAGTAGCATCCTTGAGCCATCTCAGAGCCCTGTCCAGTGTGGAAGGTCTCGAGATCAGCCCTGCAAAGTCTTTGCTCACTGTCGGGAGCAAGTAGTCCATGTCCTGGAATGCCTCCTCGGATACCAGTCGCCTGACCGAGGCCACCCAGGTAGTCCACCAAAAAATCCCCGTGAAGCTGTACTTCGGAGCAATCAAGGGGACCGGGTTGCGGTTGATTCGTGCTGCTGAGACCGTCTTGGTCTGCCAGGCCTTCAGCTCCACAGTGTTGCTGGTGTGGATAAGGTCCTTGGGGTGAACATGCTGGAGGTCATTGAAACGAGCGCTGCACCCAACCTGGAACCGGGCGAAACCCAGGATGAAAGCGTCCAGCACCTCGTGTCTGCTCCTCCCCGGGGCCGCCTGCGTACCGGGGCCGGTGGCACCCAGGTGATCGTAGCCAGCCCCCTCCTCCAGAGCCCATATGACCTCTTTGCTGGGGACCACCGCCTTGCGCTGTGGCCGGGTGACCGTGTCAGTGAGCGCCTCTTCCAACGAGCTCTTCTTGGACTTGAGGCGATGGAGCTCGTCTATCCTCAGCAACCCGAAGGTCTTGGAAAACCATTTGAGGGTGTTCCACACCTGCCGTAGCTTGCACGGGGTGACCTCCTCTTCGGCGAGCTGGTTAAGGAGAGAGCGGACATGTCGTTCCTGCCATGGAATCACTGTGAAGCCTCTCTTCCGGAGACTCTCGTAGACCAGGCAATGTTGCCTGAGTGTCCGGAACCTACTGTCCCCCAGGAGGTCCAATGCCTCCTTGCGGAAGTCCTCCCCCAGGATGTTTTGCATGTATGCGATGTGCTCCGCAAACGGGGCAAAGTGGGCTAGGAGCCGTTCCGCCCATTTCCCGCGCATATGGAGTTCCAGCGCTCGCTGGGTCGTGGGCTCCATTTCCCTTATTTTGCCCGGGCGCCAGTGCCTCCACTTCAGAAGCTCCGGTTGTTGGAGTGGGGGTGGGTCATCTCGTGAGAACCACCTCAATTGGTCCTGGCGGTCCCATTCATTCTCCAGCGGGGAAAAGTTCTCGCTCGGCTTGCCATCCGCCGTCGCCATGAGGAGGAACCATAGGCTATCCCACAGGTCGGCCAGGTCCGCCGCGGACAGAGGCTGGGGAAGCCTGCCCACCGCCGACGCCACCGTCCGTCGGGACCACTTGGTCGTCTTGTCCTACCGGAATGCCCGAGAGTTCCAGGAGCTGGGCGAAGCGGATTGCCGGCTCCCCGCCCAGCTTCCTCCCCTCCTCCTCCGTGCCATGGCGCAGGCACATCAGGACCAACAGCTCCCCGTCCGTCTGTCTCGGGGAGAAGGACTCATCCGCCAATGTGTCCCAAAGGACCCTTGGAATGCGGTCCCAAAGACGTGTGTAAGGCGGGCGCAAAAGAAACTTGGTAGAAACCCTAGCCATGATGAAAAAGGGGGGTTCGAGCCTCCAATCGAACGGCCGGGACCCAACCGCGGCACAATGCATGCATGCTCCAAACGCGCAGAATGCCGAGTGCAGATGGAGCAGGCAGGCCACACGCATCCCGACAGGACCAAAAATCAACCACCAGAAATCCCCAAAAGCACGGAGGGGGGAGACCAACCCGGCGGGGGATTCCCCAAAACCCCAAGGGGACCTCAAGGAAACCAAGAGTCAGCCGCAGCCACTTTTTCCGAACCGTGGCTGATATGGCCCGTCCTTGGGGCAGCCAATGCATGTGGCCTCCTGGTCGAGGCGATCAGGCTGTCGTGGCGTGTTGAACAGGGGGGAAACAATGGCGAAAGAAGAACCCAAAAGGAAAACCCATACCCCTCCCCCCACCGGAGACGGGGCCAAAGGCACCCAAGTCCCGGCGGGAAGAGATCACACGACTCCCACATCCGAAAGGGCTGTGAGACAAAACCTAGCTGCTCCCTCCCTTCAGGATCGCCTCCTTTGCCACCGAGTGGATTGCCGCCAGCCCCGACTTCTCCGGGTTGCTCAGGATGACCGACCACAAGGCAGTGGAGACATCCCCCAGGCCATTCGAGGAGCTGAAGCGCATGCGGGGGGTGCTCGCGTCGCCCAGGACCAGCCGCTCATCCCTGGGAGGCTCCGTTGGCTCCACCCTCTTGTAGAACTCCATCCGGTCACGGATCCACTGATTGTACAGCTGCTCCGGGGGCTCGTCCATCACCAGCTGCAAGCATGTGGCCTTGTCTTTGTGCCACCCCGTGATCTGGAGCAGCCCCGCGGCTCGCCTTCCAGAAGCCCTTGCAAAATCTGCACATATAGCCCCCGGTGGTCTTGAACTTCTCCTTGCTCACCACTTCCCAGGCACTGATGCTGGGCAAGACCAAGCCACACTCCACGGAGGCCCAAAACACGTGCTTTGTCTCCTTGGGGAAGTGCTTGTTGATGTACTTCCGGCCCGCGACCGCCGTGACCGTGGCCGTGGTGATGGGCGGGTATCGCCTGGTGCCCTGGTCTGGTGTGCGGAGCGTGGTGTCCGCTCCCCCCAAGACCTTGGCCTTGGGGTCCGCCTCCTTGGCCGCTCCTCCCCCGGGGCCAGAGGCACCCAAGAGGGGGGAGCAACCCAGCTGCCGGATGAGGTCCTGGGAGTAGCCCAACCTGTCGTACAAGGCCCCCGCCGCCTCCTGCGGGACCTGCTCGACCCAGTCGTGGACCACGTTGCAGCGCCAGTTGACCTTCACCTCCACCATCGAAGACTTGCTCAGGCCCGCCACCAACTTGGTGTAGACCGAGTCGAAGGCCTTCAGCGATGCCAGCGGGAGGGTGATCCGCTCGTCGCACACCGCCCTGAAACGCAGCGCCTCCTTACTGTCATGGATGGGGGCCACTGGGATCTCCATCACGGGCAACGGGCAGTTGACGATGAAATTCTTGGCCGCCAAAAATGTCCCCATCTCCTTGAAGATGTAGCTCCATTCCTCCTTGCTGCGCGGCTTGGGGATGCCCAGGCTCTCCAGGAAGGGCACCGCCTCCTTCCTCATCTGGAGGATGTTGCCCATCCACTTGTCCGAGGCGTTGCGTCTTCACGATCAACGGGAAAGTGGTCCAGGCCGAGTAGATGCACTTGAAAGTGAACCTGTGGGCGTACACTCCCGTCAGGCTCGGCAGGTCCCACGTTCTCGTCTGTCTGGTCCAAAACACCCCATCACCTTTCGCCCAGAAGATCCCCACCACCTGCTCCGGCGCCGGGCGCTCGCCCCGGTTCACCTGCGCTCGGATCTCCAAGGCCGTGTAGATGACTGGGTCGATGTGGTCCTGCTCGCACGTGAGTGGGTGAGTCCTGCGCTCCAGGGCCAGGAGCTCCTCCGGCGTGAGCTTAAACTGCTGGTCAGCGCCCCGGGGGATCTCACCGCGCTCTGAGCATCCTGATGTAGGGGACATACTTCTCCTTCATATCCCCCACCTGGGGGATGTCCTCGGGGTCATCCAGCTCCAGGGGGCAGAATAGCCCCCTCTCCAGGGCCTGCCTGAGATCATCCGGCCACGCCGACACTTCCAACAAGGGCTTGAGAGTGTGGTTGAGCATCCATGTCTGGTTGGAACCGCTCCAGGTTGACCTTCCTGAGGGCACGGGCTCCCTCATTGGCCACCTCCTCTGACGGCAGGGCCTGCATGCCCTCCTGGAGAGGCGCCAGGATAGCCATCTCATTGTCCAGCATCTCCTCAGTGACCAACTCCTTGTGCCGCCGCCTGGCCGAGGCCTCCTCCGGAGTCGGTTCCCGATGCTCCCGCAAGGCCTTATGCAGCTCCTCCTTCTTCCGGATCGCCTGGTCAACCTGGGGGTGGTAGAGCTGGAAGCTCTGAGCCTCCGCCTCCTTCAGGGACCGCTGCACTTTGACCTTCTCCTGCCGGATGTCCACCCGCCTGTTAAGCGGGACCGCGTCTGCCATGGTGATCTCATCTGCCGTGTCCGTTTTCGGAGGGGCTCTCCCCAGGACCGTGCCGTCCACCAAGTTGCGGTCCTGCTGGATCCAGGTCGGCTTGCCCTCCACGATGAGCAGGTTGTAGGTGATGCCGTCCGCCTCATAGGTGGCCGAGGGTGCCTGGAAGGGGACGAAATCCTTGCCTGGGCAGACCCAGCACTGCTTGGCTGCCTCTGGCCACCCCGTACCGCATGCCTTGCACATGAACTTGTAATCGGAATGGCCTGCATCGAGCCTGTGCATTCGCTGGGTGCCAATGCACGCCTTGTTCCTCTGGAACTGCGAGGCCCAGACCTCCTCCTGCCGGATCTGGATCTTCATCGGGACATAAGCCTCCAGGATACGAATCACCAGGTCCTCCGTGAGATTCTTCCCGACAAACTTGTGGAACAGGGAGACCGCCTCCTCCACCGTGATGTCCCTCAGCAAAGTGGCCGCCGATGCCGGAAGGACTGGGAAAAGGTCTGGGAGGTCCACCAGCTTGAAATAACCGGGTCGGCCCTCAACCGGCACCAAGGAGACCGGTTTGTTAACCTGAGCCGTGGTCTTCTGGGAAGCCGCCACGAAACCCCTCAGCCTCTTCGTGGGTGGCGTCTGTGCCTCCTCCGGTGGCGTGGCCCGCTCCGTGACGTCCGCGTCTTCCATGTCCTTGTCATCCTCCTCGGCGGGGCCAGGGGCACCCAAGCCGGAAGTCGGTGTGGCAAATGCCACACGGAGACGCTCCAGTGCACTGGAGAGGTCCTTCATCACATCAGTAGCCGAAGCCGACGGGGGGGCCTCGGGCTCGTCCAAAACCAAGCCGGCCGCCACTGCCGCCTCGCGTGTGCGAATTTCCTGGGCCTCCTGGCTGGCCATTTCAACCTCCTCCACGGTGAGTGTCTGGTCCTCAATCAGCTCAAAGGAGGTGGCCGAGGTTGCCGAGGAAGCCATTGCTTGATCGGGGTTAGGTTCGAAAGTGTCAAAGCTCAAATTTTTCAAACAGCTTGGGTTCCAGGAACCCAGACAATGCTTGAGCCAAAATGGCACATGCCATTGTGGTCAAGCATTCCAAACACAGTTCATGTTTCCACATGCGTTTCAACATTAACAAAAACTAACTAAATAGCCAACCAACCAACCAACCAACCAACCAACCAACCAACCAACCAGCCAGCCAACCAACCAGCCAGCCAGCCAACCAACCAACCAACCAACCAACCAACTAACTATTTAACTAGCTAGCTTGCTTTCTAGCTAGCTAGCAAGCTAGCTAGCAAGCCAAATGACGACTAGCTGACTAACCACCAACGAAACAACCAAACACGCCAGCAAACCAGCTAAAACACCCTGAATGTCGTGCCGACTGCTACTTCAGTCCCCTCCGCCTTTGAAGCAGCCCTCTGCACGCAGGGCAAAGGCCACGCAGGGGTAGCACTTGTTGAGCTGATGCAGCCGCCGCATCTCCGCCGCCTTTCGCGCGCCGGACGATGTCGGGCTGATGAAGAAACACCCCGGACAAGTTGGAAAGGGAACCAACAAATGGGCTCCATATGGCTTATACTTGCAGATGGAACCCATGCAAATTCTCCCCAAAAAAAGAACCCAAAAGCAGAAAAGGCGGGTTTAGAGGAATGCTCATGTGCAAATATTCCTAGCTGACCTCTTATGCAAAGGCTGGTTGCGGAACCCAAGGTTCTCCATGTGTGTCTCAAAACGACCGTGCCAACGGAGCACCCAACTTGTTTGGGATGTGGGTTCGCCTGTTTTGAGACAATTCCAGTTCTGCAGGTTGCAAAACATCTAATTAACTCCGAGCCGCGCTGGTCTGCGAGAACCAGGACGTCATCTCCATGGTCTCCTCCCATCGGAGGTATCGGGGAGGAATCGGGGGGCCCCAACATGGGACCTGAAATCCAGGCCCGATGGATCCAAGCACTGAGAAAGGCTCAAGGCTGCTCCCTTCCGTGCACGTTGAGCCCCGAGTTCACGGTGCAAGCGCTTCTTGCGGGCTTCTCCTGTTTGCCTCTGGCTTGTCCCCTCAGATATCGTGGCAGTGGGACCAACCCAACTGTTGCTATGATCTAAACCTACAGGAGCGCCAAAACCCATTGGGAGTGGCTCCTTCTACCCTCTCACCAAACATGGAAGCGCGGAAACCAGTTTTGGAAGACTGAAAGTCTTGGAATGGGCCCTGTTCCATGAACAGCTTGTGGTGTATTAAAAACTGTGTTCGGCCGGTTCAAGTGGCCGTGCGACACGACAAATCTGATCCATCTCCCAGGTTCCTTCGAAGGCCCGTGGATCTGCGAGCCTAGGATGCACGCGGATGCGCTCCACTCGGGTGGCAGCCAAACAAACGTGCTTAGAAAGGGAAAAAGGGGGGGCGGAGGGCGGTGAAAGAGCTCTGGCCAACAAATTGCTAAGTTCTTTCGGACTCTGGACCACCTGCGAGGATCCTTGACAGCCCTTTGCCCTGCTTCAATCCATGAGGCCGCCATGCTTGGCTTAGACCCGACCTGCATGGAACAGTGAGCAGCGCCATGGCCAAAAAGCAATATCTTGCTGTGTCTTTCTTCTACCTTTTTGTTAGGTCTAGGCAAACAATGAGTAAACCCCAGCGTTTTGGGGCTCCTACTTTGAGACAAACCCATGTGACACCTGGGCCCCGTATTTCTCTGTTAAGACATGACAGTGCTGAAAATCGCCACGGTCAGACAGCGCTGCCCGACATGAAAGAAAAACACAGCCGGCAGAGGTGTTTCCCAAGTTGGGCAGCTGTTGTCCAAGTCGGGCAGCGATTTGTGCAAGTCGGGCAGTTTGTTTTCCAAGTTGGGCGTGTGTTTGCCACGTCGGGCAAGGTTTTTGACATGTCAGGCAGGGTTCCTGGCAGGTCGAGTGTTTACACATTTGCCATATATTCACACTGTGGTCATCATTCAATTTCAGTAGCGTGTTCTCCAACTCGGGGGTTTTAGGGTTGGTGGTTTAGTGTTGGTTTAGGGTGCGTTTTAAAGGACGGTTCAGGGTTTGGGCTTTAGGGTTTGGTTAGGGGTGGGTTTAGGGGTGGGCTTAGGGTGGGCCCAGGGTTATGGTGGTTGCTATTGGTGTCGCTGCGGTTGCTGTTGCTGACGTGGGTGCTAGTCTGCACTGCCCTCCTGCGAGGAGTGCCTTGTTCATGGAATGCCCGAGGGGGCTATGAGGGGTGGGGTGGGGGGGGGGGGACTTCAATTGTGCACTAGTGAAAACCTTTAATGAGGTCTCATCATAGGCTTACTCAGGCTTTAATAGGGTTTTAATAGACACTTATCCACACAAAAAAAAAAAGGAGAAGCCCCTATTAAGACCCTAATAATGTGAAGAGGGCAATGATAAGAATGTTTCTTTATCCAAGCCTAAGCAGCATTTTTTAAGTGGACTTTAAAGCTACAAAAGCATGTTTTTCCTTCAGGCCTGCTGCTGGTGGCAAATGGTCTTACGCGTTTGTTTTAGTGGGGTGACCCGCATTGACAGGTATCAGGTAGTCAAGAGTCTTTCCATCACAAGCGAATTAGTTTCCACTTGTTACGCTGGGCGCTTCTCAGGAGGGTGAGTCTAGGCTTTTGAAAGCGCCTTTTTCCCCGCGTTTCTTTCTACGAGATTAAATCACCCTCGAAGAAGGCCTTAATCAGAACTTATTGAAACCTTGTTAAGGGTCTATTAAGCCCTTGTGAATATGCTGAGGATAAGCCGAACATAAGCCCGGATAAGCTGAGGATACGCCCAGGGCAAGCCCAGGATAAGGCAGGGGAGGAGCCCAGAAGAAGAGGACAAGCTCAGGACGCCTGGGGGAACCACAAAGTAAGCCAACCGGCTTGGCCGTGGCACTACGAACGCCATGTTAGTGAAGAATCATGTCCTTTTCCCAAAATTTTGTCCAACTCTTCGACTTGCGGGGAGTCCATGACTTGCACGCCGCACCCATGACACATCTTAGGGACTATCACAATGCTAGGTGCGCCGGGTACGCGCCGGGTGCGCCGGTATGCCCCAGGTGCGCCACCGGGGTGCGCCGGGTACGCGTCGAGTAAATTTAGGGAGTGTGCTCTTAGCATGTGGAATTTAGACTTCTGTCATAAGTGTCTCAAAATGCCAGTATTTGTTCACAATGTGAACAACTATGACGGACATTTAAAATACTCAGAATGCTGAGAAGTTGAGCAAAAAAAACAGACGCGATAGCACAGGACCGTGAGAAAAACTATCAATATTTGTTTGGATAGTCTAAGTGTTGAAGACAGTTTCAGTTTCACAACTGCTTCTTTACATAAACTGAGTTCACTAACAAGGTATGACAATACAAATGAAGGAAACAAGTAAATGGGTACTACGTGAGAAATGGCAGAAGATGTTTAGATTTAGTAGTAAACATGATGCTATTAAAACTGAAACATACTTGGACTTGTTACCCTCCCTTCCACGAACATAGCATGTGGCATGGTGCCTGGAAGATGATGTTCCTCTTGTAGGGACCCCCAGGGTATCTGTATGGCCATACGTTAATTCAAGCGAAAAGTTTGAAGATGAACATCTACCATCGCTGAGTTGAGCGAGGTTGGTAAACCTGATGAAGACTGTGACAAAGCTAAGTTGATATGGAAGCATTTTAACACTAAAAGTATCGAGGGATATCGCGATTTATATTTAAACGCCGATGCCTTGTTGTTGACCGACAAGATTGAAAACTTTAGAGACGTATGTATGAGAGGTTACGGTGCAGGAGAAATAAAAGCAAAACATCAATACATGGAGAATGATTATGATGAAACTATTGAGCGCAGTTAAATGCACCTTGTTTGATGCCAAAAACTAATATGATTGAAGTATGATGCAAGAACTATCATGCAAACATTCAAAGCGGGACACTAACATTGCGGAAGAAGATATTATAGATTATAACGATGCAAAATATAAATATTTCTTAGAAGTAGGTATAGAATATGTTGAACTTCACGATACTCCACAATTTACAAAGGTGACCGCTGACACCTGCACGTATACATGTTATAGCAAATATGTGTTCAAATAAGCAGATTCAATTTTACAAATCACTTAGTGGTGATAAAGAGCCGAACGATGAAAAACAGCTAACATTGTTCTAGAATTAAATCGTAAAGACCCGTATGTCATCCATGTAAGAACTTTACAATTCTAATTGAAACAAGGCGGTCAATGAAAAATACAGTTGATTGTTTAGCATGTAGTCACTAAAGAAATACTGTCTTGACGTAATAAGTGAAATATGAGTGATACTGAAAGTGACACTGACACGTGTAAGATCATGATGATGATTTAGACCGAGCAAGACAAACTGTATTAAGTAATTTTGAGCAGAATGCGCTAAAAAACATTGCTATACTAAAAATGACATCTAAATGGTGACCCATTGGCACTATACAAACACGTCAGATAATGTTAGGTGTGAAAAGTGTGAAGCAATGATAATAGTTATAAACAAAAGGTAGTGTCCGTTGAAAGCTAGTTTGTATGCAAACTGGGCTACTGTTTGACTTTTGACGGAGAAGACTCACCATCATTTGGAAAATCAAAAACTGATGAATTAGCACAAAACCTAAATGAGCGAAACGATAAAGCATTGTCAATCCTGTATTGAATCCAATATAAGTATTGGAAACGAAATACTAACTATTCATGGGATACATATGAACATCTAGACGGTGCTTATTGTGCGTTAACTCATTAGTTGGCGAACTCTTTAATCCATTACATTACATGGATGTGAATGAGTACTACAGACATAATGTATGATATGGATACGTTTGTGGAATGGAAACTGCAGAAGATTTGCATTCAGTTTTGTTCAATGATTGTAGTGATGGTGAAAGTGAAGGACATGAGTTGCTATAATATGTTGAAGATATAAGTGATGTTCATTTATGATAATCAGTTCTCCCATCAACTCAACAAAAAAGAAGAAAAAAACATTGCAAGATTGATGTTCAGTTTGACCATCTATTAAGATACATATCAATTATTTGACAGTGACTGAAATAAATATTGACTTATAATAGTAAGATGATGCAAAGTGATGAAATAGACTTTTAACAGAACAGCAAACACGTGAAACCCAAATGCAAAAAAAGAAGAACCAACAAACACATAACACGTGTAGCATGTTTGACAAGTGGTGAAATGGCAGAAGAATACGGCTCTATGTAACTCGCCTTGTAATAGCTCGCCTTGTAAAACATATGCTCTTCGAATGACTAAGAACCGCTTCTGTGGTACTAAATGGCATTTCATAAAGAAGATGATTATGACACAAAAGAAACACAACGGGGAAGAAGAAAGAACACACGCGTAAAACCTTGTAAATGGTGAAGTAAGCGACAGTGACAGTGATAGCATCGTATCAGAGATGCCACATACAGGCAACATTCATGGTAAAAGCTTGAAACCTCACAAATACAAACCTTGTAAAACATATTTTATAAGTTTAGCGGGATTTTGCTTATATGGGTGGGCTTGCGTGGTGTTGCTTGTTGTGCTTGTGTGATGCGTTTGTTGCGTGTTGATGAGTTATGGTGTCATTCGGCTTTGTGTTGTAGTGTTTGGCGTCTGGGAGTTCCTCAAATTCCCAGCAACAACCCACCACAAGCCCTCAACCCAGCGCATGTCTCGGAGCCAAAACCGTCAGTACTCGGTGCACAGGGTGCGTGCGCTGGGTGCGTACTCGGTGCACTGTGTGCGTAATCGGTGCACTGGGCGCTTACTGAGTGCACTCGGTGAGTACTCGGTGCACTCGGTGCACTTTGGGCATGGCATACTCGGTGCACTCGGCGCAAACTCAGTGCACTTGGCACGAACTCGACGCAATCGGTGCGTACCCGGTGCACTCAGTGCAGGTTGCGCATACTCGGTGCACTCGGTGCAAACTCAGTGAACCTGGCGCGTACTCGGTGCACTCGGTGCAAACTCAGTGCACTTGGCGCGTACTCGGCGCAATCGGTTCTTACCCGGTGCACTCGGTGCGTTCTCGCTGCACTCGGTGCACTCGGTGCGTACTCCGTGCACTCGATGCACTTTGCGCATACTCGGTGCACTCGGTGCGTACTCGGTTCATTCGGTGCACTTTGCGCATACTCGGTGCCCTCGATGCGTAGTCGGTGCACTCAGTTTGTACTCAGTGCACTCGGTGCGTACTCGGTGCACTCGATGCACTTTGCGCATACTCGGTGAAATTGGTGCGACTCGGTGCACTCAGTCAACTTTGCGAATACTCGGTGCACTTGGTGCGAGGTTGTGCCCAAAACACCGGCCAGACTCGTCGGGCGCCAAAACACCCGCCCGCATCTGGCAGCAGGTGCCCAAAACACTCCGACCAGACACCAAAAACACCGGGAAGATAAAAACAGAAACCCAAAACACGCAAACCATCCCGAAAAGCCCTCCTGACCACAGAAACACCGAAACAAAAGCTAAAAACACCCTACCCCTTGGTGTGTACTCGGTGCACTCGGTGCGTACTCGGTGCCCTCGGCGCGCGTACTCGGTGCACCGGGTGCGTACTCGGTGCTCTTGGTGCTTACTCGGTGCGCTCCTTGCCTACTCGGCGTATTCGGGCACTCGGTGCGCACTTGGTGCACTTGGTGCACTTGGTGCACTTGGTACGTACTCGGTGCACTCGGTGCGTGCTCGGTGCGTGCTCGGTGCGTGCTCGGTGCGTGCTCGGTGCGTCCTCGTTGCTGCACCGAGTACGCACCGAGTACGTGCCGAGTGCACCGAGCACGCCCGAGTGCACCGAGTACGCTTCATTGCGCCGAGTACGCACTCAGTGCACCGAGTGCACCGAGTACGCAGCGAGTGCACCAAGTGTATCGAGTAACTCGGTGCACTCGGTGCACTCCGGTGCACTCGGCGATTTCTCGGTCCTCTCGGCGCATCCTCGGTGCACTTGGTGCGTACTCAGTGCACGGTACGTACTCGGTGACTTGGCGCGTACTCGGCGCACTCGGTGCGTACTCGGTGCACTCGGTGCACTTGGTGCACTCTGTGCGTGCTCAGTGCGCAGTCGCTCATCGCGGCCGCAATGAAATCTGTTGTAAGACTTGGGTCAATCTGAGCATCCAACGTTTTGTGTTTGATTGTTTGTTGTTGTTCTGAATGGCCCCCTAGACTGCTATGTTTCTGCTGTACTCGAAGCCCGGCTTACTATCTGTGATGTTCCTCGCGCGCATGACCTGGACCTGAACCAAGCAAAACCCTAGCCGACACGTCCATGAACCCTGCCTGGAGTTGGAAGACTTTGTTCTAACTCGAACTTATTCCTTTCCAACTTTGTGCGGGCAGGGAGTTTTTCCAACTTGGGCAGTGTTGTTGGTCTTTTTTTTGCCATTTCGGGCAGGGTTTTACCACATCGGGCAGCGGGACGCTCTTTTTTTGTTCGCCACGAAAAAATCACGCAAAGACAAGATGGCCAAAGCGCATCATTTCCACGTGACAGGGTATCTTCAAAATTGAGGAACCTCTGGATACTTTTTTTGAGGGGAAGCTAAAAGGAAGCCACCCGACGCGCCCCCATTCCGAAGAATTCACAAGCTGGAAATTAGGCATCCCCACAAAAGAACGCTCTCATTGTGATCTGCCCATATTTTGTGGAAGGCCCATGCCATGCAGTTCAATTGAGGAAGGGACCCTTTGGCGAACATCACAAAAACAGGGAGGGATGTATGTCCACCCATTTGGAAAGGCACGCCCCGTCAAAAACTCAAAGCCATGCAACCCCTCACAAACATCTTTCTTCCCTATGCACAGGATAAGTTGGTTCAATAGCACCCCACCGCCCAAACTCATCTTCGCAGGGTTCTCAAACTGGTTTGTTCTCTACAAGTCTCAGTTGTTCAGTGACCCTGGAAAAAGAAGGGAACCCTTTTTGGGGAAGACCATTTTTAGTGGGGCAGCCAAAAAAACTGGAAAAAGGGTGCCACTGAACAACTGAGATGTTCTTGGTTGGCATGTTTCGAAAAAGCCATTCCCAAAACCACACCGAGGCGGCCGAACACCCCAATCCAAATCCGCTCCCCTCCCCGACTCGGCCGAGGCTCTCAGCTGAGACTCCATGGCCTGTGTTCACCGGAACCGCCTCGGCGCCCTTGGGGATTCCCAGAAACCCGGAGGACACCCGGAGGACACCTGGGCTTTGGAAAATGCGCGGCTTCTGTCCTACAAACAAATGTGCAGGGCTCCTTGGGCTCACATCACGTGCATCGATTCATGCGCCTGCACCAAAAAGTGAGAGGCTGTACCGATGCCGAAAAGTGAATGAGTACAAGCGAAGGTGAACAAGACCTGTCTGAGAATCAACCCCAGAAATGATTCAACATTCCAAAGCGAGGCGGCCATGTCGGTCACATTTTGTCTCACAGGTGCTGTTCTTTAGCACGAGCTACGGGCCATTCACAGTTTACTTTGTCAAACGGGCGTTATGTGAGGCCTTTCACTGCCCAGTTCTCTGCATTCCGGCTGTCTTCGACAGTGCCCCTGCCCGTGAGTACACTGCCGTGTCTCGCCGACATGGACGGCCATAATACTCAAAATACTACCTCCCCATCGCGCGATGCCCGTCTGAATGACTTGCTAAGACGCTGCAAAGAAGCCTCACCTTTGCCAAAAAAAGCGTGGCGGGCGCCAAAAACGCGACCGGTTGACATTTTCAAAAAAATGCTAAGGTCCCCATCTTCATTTGCAGGCCAGCAAAAGGAGCTGGGGGGATCCCAATTGAGGCACCCCCAATCCCACATTCGGAGCATGAGGCTGGGCTCCCTCGCGAATGTCACGTACTACAAAAAGAAGGCTTATCAGGCCGCGGCTTGAGCCGGACAGCTGAAGACGACACAAGGGCTCTGCAAAAACGTGGTTGTGTGGAAACCCGAGGTTTCCTCTGGGTAGAATCTTGAAGGGAACCCTGGACGAAATTGTATGCATCACCTGGCTGTGGGTCAAAAATGGGTATCCATTTTGGAACCTAGAAAATGGAACCAGGGACTAAAACCTGCGGTCCCCTGGTGCTTTCATTTTGACCGATACACATCCAACCTCGGGAGGTTTCACATCTGGGTCGGACCAAACCCAAGGCGCAGCTGCGAGACCAGTGCTGGAGGTGCCCATTGGGGTCAAAACTCGGGATCTCTCCGACTGGCTTCAGAATGTTTCCCCTTGACCTTCCCCAGGATCCCTGGCTGTACAACAAGCCGCCTATGGCGTAAAACTCCAAATCAGAATATAACTGGTAAGTGGAAAAATCAGCCTCTGGACAAAATATGGGTTCTGATACCATGTCCAAAGAGATCAGCGATGCCCGGCAAAACCAATGAACTTGTGTCATCCTAGTCGCGTCCCGTGTGCCTCCCTCGCACACGCCCCATGCCTTTGTTGCACCTATCAAACCAACCCAGCCAAAGCCGCCACAACGCCACAAACCACACCACACCAACTCCCCGCGTCCTTCCGCACCCCGCGCCTTGAGCTCGCAGCGCTCCTTGGGGTTCTTGGACAGGAGGTCCCGGATCTCCTCGAGATCCAATGGCTCGGGGCCATAAAAGTACGTCCCAAAGATAAACAGGGGAGCCGGCGTAAGCTCAAATTTCCCGTTTGGTAAATATGTTGTTTTATCGATGGACGAGGCATCTTGCAACACTCATTGAATATGCGTTCATATTTTTAGCATGGTTGTTGTATCGCGGCGTTTAACCCGTTCATTTTGTATAATTGCAGATTTGCTAGGGCCCAATCGGCCGAACCGACGATGATTAGACGATATGAGTGACCAAAGGATCTCAATAAATCAATCAATGTGTGCATCACGTTTTTTTGTCCGGGTTCCTCCAGCGACACGTGCATCAAATTGGGACCCGGAACACCGGGGATCTGTAAATCGGGTGTCCATTTAGAGGGTTCGACTTAACTCGATTGAAGGGGTGGTCAAAATGATGCTTGCTCGGAAGTGAACAGGAAGCCCCTAGGAGGCTGAGGTGTTTTTTTTGCGTAGCCCTGGCATTAGCCTAACCCTGGCACAGCCTGCAATACCAGCCTTTGTTCCAACATCCTCAGCATCGCCAGTCTTTGTTCCAACATCCTCAGCATGACCAGGCTTTGGGGTTCAGATGGGTTCCTGGTTGAACACTGCTTGCTGAGAGCAAATTTGTGGGTTTGAGATGGGTGCCAGGGTAGGATTCAACATCAGCAAAACACTGTAGATGCAGTGCAAATCGCCCCCGGTAGACGCCAGCTCGCCAACGTCACCAGCATCCCCAGCATTCCCGCATCACCAGCATTTGGGCTTCCCAGCATCCCTTGCTTCCCTTGCATCCCCTGCATCACTCAAACCCTCCAAAAAAGACTCCAGGTTCAGTGACAAGAGATCATGTGCGTATTTCTTCGGCCCCTTAAGCCTTCGAAAGTGGGCGAGCGAAGGCTTTCAGTCGATTTCCGTCCGTGACCGTTGCAAGGTGCTCTTCAAAGAGTTAGGGAGGCTTGGCGCTGCGCGCGGAAAACGTGCGAACCCCGCAGAGCGGAAAAAAAAAACAAATGTGCGGAAAAACAAAGCACAGTCTCTGCGGAAAAAGCGGACCCCTCCTGGGGGCCGTGATGAAGGTTGTCTTGAAAATCCGCTTTTCGAGCTGGAATCCGGCATTCCAGCTCGAAAAGCGGATCCCCAGCCAATCCCTCCTGAAAGGGGGCCGTGGTTGTCTTGGGGATCCGCTTTTCGAGCTGGAATCCGGCATTCCAGCTCGAAAAGCGGATCCCCGGCCAATCCCTCCTGAAAGGGGGCCGTGATGAAGGTTGTCTTGGGGATCCGCTTTTCGACCTGGAATCCGGCATCCAGCTCGAAAAGCGGATCCCCGGCCAATCCCTCCTGAAAAGGGGGCCGTGATGAAGGTTGTCTTGGGGATCCGCTTTTCGAGCTGGAATCCGGCATTCCAGCTCGAAAAGCGGATCCCCAGCCAATCCCTCCTGAAAGGGGGCCGTGATGAAGGTTGTCTTGGGGATCCGCTTTTCGAGCTGGAATCCGGCACTCCAGCTCGAAAAAGGGATCCCCAGCCAATCCCTCCTGAACGTGATGAAGGTTGTCGAGCTGGAATCCGGCAATCCAGCTCGAAAAGCGGATCCCCAGCCAATCCCTCCTGAAAGGGGGCCGTGATGAAGGTTGTCTTGGGGATCCGCTTTTCGAGCTGGAATCCGGCATTCCAGCTCGAAAAGCGGATCCCCAGCCAATCCCTCCTGAAAAGGGGGCCGTGATGAAGGTTGTCTTGGGGATCCGCTTTTCGAGCTGGAATCCGGCATTCCAGCTCGAAAAGCGGATCCCCGGCCAATAAGCGGATCCCCGGCCAATCCCTCCTGAAAGGGGGCCGTGATGAAGGTTGTCTTCTTGGGAATCCGGCATTCCAGCTCGAAAAGCGGATCCCCGGCCAATCCCTCCTGAAAGGGGGCCGTGATGAAGGTTGTCTTGGGGATCCGCTTTTCGAGCTGGAATCCGGCATTCCAGCTCGAAAAGCGGATCCCCAGCCAATCCCTCCTGAAAAGGGGGCCGTGATGAAGGTTGTCTTGGGGATCCGCTTTTCGAGCTGGAATCCGGCATTCCGATCCCCGGCCAATCCCTCCTGAAAGGGGGCCGCGATGAAGGTTGTCTTGCGGATCCGCTTTTCGAGCTGGAATCCGGCATTCCAGCTCGAAAAGCGGGTCCCCGGCCAATCCCTCCTGAAAGGGGGCCGTGATGAAGGTTGTCTTGGGGATCCGCTTTTCGAGCTGGAATCCGGCATTCCAGCTCGAAAAGCGGATGCCCAGCCAATCCCTCCTGAAAAGGGGGCCGTGATGAAGGTTCCTTAGCAAGGAGCCTTAGAAAGGAGCCTTAGAAAGGAGCCTTAGAAAGGAGCCTTAGAAAGGAGCCGTAGAAAGGAGCCGTAGAAAGGAGCCATAGAAAGGAGCCTTAGAAAGGAGCCTTAGAAAGGAGCAGTTGCTTCCTACCCCTATACTTTTCCGCGTGTAGTGGCTTCACTTCCGTAAGCAGTGACAGTTTCACTTCCGTAAGCAGTGACACCTTTTCCGCTCAGAGTGATCATGATTCCGCAAGATGTGACAAGTCTTAAGAGTTAGGATTAGAAGCAACAAAACAGCTGAATGAGCAAATCTATGGACAACGAACAAAATTAGAGCAACAACAAAAATGAAAATAAATAACCCACCACAACCCGCCAATGGATAAACGACTACAAAACAGCAGCCATTACCCTCATTGCCGTGGGAGGCATGTCCACAAGGGTGAAAGGCACTACAAAAACCTCCCCTGTACGAGGGTTGCCCGACCTAAGTGTTTGATCGAGGGCATGGAAACAGCACAAGACTTCGAGCCGGTTGTTTGCGCTGCAACCTGGCAGTATCCCTTGGTGCTCTTGTCAAGCAACCCCACAAAAATGAGAAGACTGTTTAAAAAAGAAAGTAGCAATACTAATAGTTATAGTACTAGTACTAGTACCAGTATTAGTACTATTGATACCAATAGCAGTAGCAATACCAATAGTAATAGCAATAGTAATGAAAATATATATGCTAACAGTAAGAGTAATAGTAATGGCAACGGTAATAATAACACTTATAATAACACTTATCAATAATCATAATGAGTATAATAATAGTAATAATAATGATACTAGTAACACACATATAAAAAAAATAAATAAATAAAAAAAAAAAAAAAAAAAAAAACATGACAAAGACACATCCAAATGGGTTCAGCCCTCCAGCGGCTGGGTTTGGCCCCTGCCATGGTGCCCGGTGTCGCCTCGTTGTAGATCTCCAGGTAGGAACCCCGAACCAGATACCTCGATGTGTTCGGTTTTGTTCTTGGTTGCTGTTGACCCCCCTGCAAAAAGTTGAACCTTTTGGGGGGTGTAATGCAAAACCCCTTGATTTCCCAAAAAGTTAAAGTCTAAAGATCCTACCCAATAGCAGTCAAGTGTGTGGCAACCAACGAATCGTTTGGGGAAGTGCAAACCGTTTGAGGCGAACCCAAGGAGACCTTTCTCAGGTAAACGCTTCAAGTCCTATTGGACACACCCATGATAAAGGTCCTGATGGAGGAAACCTTCGGCGGTGGTTTGCTCTTTGACCGTTTAACATAAGCCCAAATGTTGGATGCCGCCAAACAAGCAACTCCCTATGTTTGGTACCAGCAATATAGTAATTCAGGGCCGCCGCCAGAGAGCCATGGCAGCGACAAATGATCAACTGATCCGTCGCCCTCCGGAGAAAATGTCTCTGAGTCCTTGAGGCCCCAATCTACCATCAAAAGCCCTGAAGGAACACGACCGCCTCGTCGGTGCAAAAGGAAACCCTCGTCGGCTTGTAAGTCAATACGTGCTTGTGCCTCACGTTTTGTACGCACAGGGCAACCTGTCGAAAGTTGGGTGCCCGGTTCTGTTACGCCATCTACACCTAACCTGATCGCCAATAGCCATTGCAAGGTCCAGAGAGCCCGGGCTCCCGACACTCTCACAAGCCTAGACAGTTTTCAACACCTGGTCCAGGTAGCGATGTTTGGCAACGCTTGGAGAAGATGAACGGCTGATATCGCCAGGCACCCCTGCCTTTGGCTTCAGCAAAACATGTGCTCATACACGGACTCTTGCATGGTGCGGCTGTGTCCACTGTTGGATTTTGATGGGATGCCGCAAGGAAAGCTTCCGACCGTTTTTTTTTTTGGGGGGGGGCATTGTTGGCCGAAAAATCTGAAGCGGTTCGGACAGCCTTGTCGCCTCACTGAGGGATGTGTCACTTGGCCCCGCGCGTGGTGTCTTGTGAAGTGATGTCCTTAGAGCAAATTGCATGCCTGCAGCTGACGTAAACTGTTACAGGACACCCAGGGCCACTGGGGAAACCCCCATTGGTTTTCCCCCCAGAGAAGGTATAAGCACAGCGAAGTCCTATCGATCCTGAGCCGCCGATGAGAACGCCCAGAGCTCCGGAACAAAGGTCATGATGAAAAGAAACATAGGGACACACCGACCCCTCGGTTCACGAATTCGTAGACTTCAAACTGGCCCTGTAAGCTCGCCATTCGGGAAAAGCCGGCAGCCTTCAAATGGGCAAGCTTGCCAGATGGCTCAAAGCTTCTCTCGAAATGGACCCCCTTTTGGTTGGCATTGCAAGGGAACCCAAAAGCAACACCCAGCCATTCTTTTGGCGACCGCTCCCTATGAGAAGCACCCAACTGCCGCCCGCCCGCACGTGGGGCGAACATCTCAGCGTCCCGGCGATGTTGGTGAAGATGTGCTGGAAGGAGCGCGGCAGCAGGCCTGCGGCCAGGTCCGCGACGGCACGGACCCACAAATCCCTCAAAACACCTCGTGAAGGGGAGCTGTCATGGTGCTGGGAAGAGGGGTGTGTTTTTGAGGGTGCACTTTTTCACCTCAGAAGGAAACAAAACAAAAACCCACATTGTTGATATTTTAGCACATGCCCATGAACTTAATTCGCCAACCCAAGAATGAGAGATCCCCATGAAAGAAACCTTCACGGGTCATGTCGCAAACCCCCCCGAACCGTGACGGTGTCGTTCTCCTGCCCCATGGATCTTCAATCTTGACATATCCCCGGCCGTCCGCAGACCGGAAACTGGTGCTATCTGGGCTTTCCAAGATCTGGGCTTCAGAACAGCTTCCAAACGATTGGACAACCATCACTCCCTGTCAGCCTGTCAGCCTGTCAGCTGTCAGTTGGGAAGACGCCACCAAGGTCCAAGTTTTGAAGCTCTGCCTTGGGGCCAGCTTTCCCGCCCGTCAACACAACTGCGTGCTCCCAACCTTGACTGAAGCCGCGCGGTCTACTTGTAGCGTGAATTGGTCAGTCAAACCGCCGAGACAAATCCTCAAAAAACCACCCACCCCAACATCCCCCTCACAGCTGACAGGGGGCGGGCTTGGAAACAAGTTGCCCTCCCCCCCTCCCCCCCCTTAGGGCGCGCCTTGCAGCTCCGACGCGCCCCCCACCGGCCCCGTCATGGTGTGGGACTTCCCGGCCCCCGTCTGCCCATAGGCGAAGATGGTGCCGTTGAAGCCTCCCGCGCTGAAGAACTCCGCCCGAAAGAAGCCAACCCAAAGGCACTTGACCGTTGCGGACAAAGAGAGAAGAAAGGTAAACTGGGGGGTGAAAACCTATAGGAGGTGAACTTCATCTGGCTACTCTTTGGTCGTTATGTATGCGGGCATTTCTGTCCAAGCATTTGCGAAGGTCCCATTAAAGTGCAAAGCCAAAAGAATGTGTCAACAATTCGGGTCCCTTGTTTGGGACTTGAACGGAAACTCCATGAAACCAACCATTTGGGGGGATCTGGGATCGTGCTGACACATAAGGAATTGGGGAAGCTGCAACAAATGCTTGATTATGTTTTGCCCGCGGCGTGTCTGGAGATAGCTGTTGACAGAAAGCCAAGCCTGCGAGAACTGCCGCTTGTTCCACCGAAAAACAGGTGCTCTGCAAAACTGACAATCTGATACCTCGGAGGCAGCACCTTCTAACTCGGTGGTAAAAATCTGCGTGAACCCATGCTTTTTCTGACACTTGGCGGGTCTTGCCGCTGCTTGATTGGACATGTTTTTGAAGAACCGGGCGACATGCTGACCCAGAAGTGTGCGCAACATAATCCCAACCGCGATGTCCACGATCACTGCGTCCTAGGTGTCAAAACTGGAGACCCTTTTGGAGGCGGTATCTTAAGTAAAGTGAATCCAAGATATCTTTGCACTCCTAAACTTGGGCACGCGAGCCCAAATGAGGACCTGCACAAGTTTGAACTTACACACAACACACATTCCTGCACTCCGCTCGTGCGGCCTTTTAAAGGTCATGTTGAAGCAAAGAAGGAGTGTCAAAAAGGGGGTGCCTGGGGGAAGAATTGTCTTTGAAACAGCAATATACAAAATAAAATCGGCGGTTTTCTGAGGTTTTGCGTCCTAAGTCCTAAAGCCGGCCGCTTTTCTGATCGCTGTTGGTGCGGTTACAAAGGGCCGCTCTCGCGCAGAAACTCGCAAACCTGTAGCTCCTCCCCCTTGGTCACGAGTCGGCGGCAGCTCTCTCTCAGCATCCCGGCCATCCATGACGCTGTCCAAGATGTCCGCGGCTGTGTCGTCAAAGATCTGGCAACATCAAGTCAAGGTGCTGTTGTCTGCCAACTTGAGGTTGGTCGAAGCGGCGAGAGAGAGAGAGAGAGACTTGTTTTCTCACAAAAACGAAAAAATAAAGAAACCTATCAAGGAAATTATGAAAGAAATAAAGAATGAAATAACAGAAAGACATGAAGTAAAGAAAAAAGAAAGAAAGAAAGAAAGAAAGAAAGAAAGAAAGAAAGAAAGAAAGAAAGGAAGAAAGAAAGAAAGAAAGAAAGAAGGAAAGGAAGAAAGAAAGAAAGAAAGAAGGAAAGAAGGAAAGAAACGGAGGAAGAAAGGAAGGAAGGAAAGAACAAATGGCGCAATCTTGTTTCAACAATGTGGTTGAGTCCGTTGGCTGGCCGTAGCCTTTTGGACAGGTTCTCGGACACATTCAAGTAGCAAGAATCGAGCACGGCAAGGCATCATCCACTTTTGTCATGTCAAAGATATATGTGCCAATGGTTTCTCAGGCTTGCGGAGCCCAATACAACAACTCTGACACGAGCCGAAGAGAACCACCCGAAAAAAGTACGCGGGGCAGAAGTGTTCCACCTTCCGAGCGACTACCTTCTCAGCTGGCAGCTCCAAGCGCCCAAAACCGAGAAATCCATCGTGGACCATCGCAGAGTTTGCAACACTCTAGGGGTTGATTCCTCATTCTTTAAGGGGACCTGTGGGTGTATTCCCTCATCCCCTACTGAGCACCAGCAAGATTCTAGGGGTTGATTTCTTTTCCATTCTTTTCAACCATCGTTATTTTCAAGAACCAGCTGCTTTCCCAGGGTTTTTGGTGGTTTTCTAGAAAGAAGGATCCCTGGAAAGAATGGGGAAGCTACCCTTACAAACACCAGTCTGCCCCTTTGCCCCAACTCCTCAACGCAACACCCCAACACCCCAACAGCCCAACAAACAGAAACACATCCCTCCCAGCCCGAGACGAGAAAACCCCCGCCTGCTGTTGAGTCATCTGTTCGTTGAAAACGGCATCGAAGGTGAAGTCCTGGCACAGGCGGCGTTCCAAGAGTTTCTACATGGGTGTGTCTCAAAATCGGGGAACCCACAAGGTGCTTGGTGTCCTTTTGGTTTCCCTTCAAACCAACCTTCCAAAAGGGTAAACAGCATGTTGGGAACCTGCTGAAACATGGCCCCGTGTACTTCGGATTCGTATAGATGACATGCCCGCTTGCTTATTTGTTTCTTCTTATTTCTGTACTTGTTTCCTTCCTCCCTTCTTGCATTCTTGTTTTCCTTGATTCTTTCTTTCCTTATTTCTGTATTTGTTAAATTCTGCCTAAATTGTCTTTCTTTCCTTTGTGATTTGTTTGTCCTCTGTTTGGGCCCTTCTTTCTTTATTTGTTTATTTCTTTCTTTGTTTCTTTCTTCCTTCCTTCCTTCCTTCCTTCCTTCCTTCCTTCCTTCCTGTCTTTCCTTCCTGTCTTTCCTTCTTTCTGTCTTTCTTTCTTTCGTTCGTTCGTGCCTTCGTTCGTTCTTTCTTTCTGTTCTCTCTGTATGTATTTGTTGCTTATTGCTTTGTTTATTGATTTATTTAGTGATTACTTATTTATTGGTTTGTTTGTGTGGGTATTTCTTTACTTATTTATTTCTTGCTGTGTTTTCTTTATGTTTTTTATTTCTTTCTTTTTTTCTTTCCTTCCTTCCTTCCTTCCTTCTTTCTTTATTTCGTTCTTTCTTTCTTTCTTTCTTTCTTTCGTTCTTTCGTTCTTTCTTTCTTTCTTTCCTATTTTCCAATTTTGTTTCCTTCCTTTATTTATGTCTTTTGTTTTCTTTTCTTTTCTTTCCTTCTTTCCTTCTGTCTTTCTTTCTTCCTTCATTTTTGTTCTTGCTTTGCTTGCGTGTCTGCTTGTTTTGTTGGTTTGATTTGACCTACTTTGCGTTTTGTCTTCTCTTGCCTAGGCTTGCGTTGTCTCGTCTTGTCTTTCTGCCTGCTTGCTTGGTTGTCTGTGTGTGTCTGTCTCTCTGTCTGTCTGCCTGTCTGTCTCTCTGTCTCTGTCTCTGTCTCTGTCTCTGTCTCTGTCTCTGTCTCTGTCTCCGTCTCTGTCTTTCTCTCTGTCTGTCTGTCTGTCTCTGTCTGTCTGCAGCTGCCTGCCTCTATGTCTCTATTGGGTGCTTGTCTGTTTGCTTGCTTGCTTGCTTGCCTGCCTGCCTGCCCGATTGCTTGCTTGCTTGCGCCGCCCCTCTGCGCTTGCAAGCTGGGGTGTTTCTCAAAATCTGGTCTCGTTTCTGGGTGATTTTGAAGGGATGCCAAGAGAAAACCAAACACCTGCAACGGTCCCGTATTTTGAGAAAGACCCACACCAACATAGTGATACAGGCCAATCCGTGGGCTGGTCACTGACCGATCAACGCCTTCACGCCCGCAAATTTGAGCCACAAACAGGCGTCCCGGTTTAAACATCACCCCACCAAGCCCCTCGCAAACCAAAAGGTGATGTTTCAAAGGGAAGCCCAGGGATTGCGAAGACCAAGAGCTGGTACACCCTAGTCCAAACAAGAAGGTGGTCAAACCAATCCGGTGGGTGGTATGGCTTTTCCACTAAAAGCAAAAAAAACTTGCATGAATGGATATGCCCTAAAAACAGTGGAAGATGGAGATACCACGAAACCCACAAGATTGCCAAAGACAAGAGTCATTCATGCCTTTTCGCGAACTCAAAGCCCCACGCCAAGTGGAGACTGATTCCAGAGGGGTTGTTCTGTACCAAGTGGAAACTGTTTCCAGAAGGGTTGTTCTGTACGGAAGACACACCCACGGAGCCTTCTTCCGTCGTTTAACCCTTCTCCCTGGTGCTTGTCGGTGTTTGTCGGGGATTGCCCAAAAGGACAGCGAACAATACGGGGGAAAACTGGAAAACTGGGTCAGCCATCATCACATGGCTGTGGATCAAACCCTGTACCCCTGATAAAAACATAGTAGGTGGCAAATCTATGACCCATGGCCACATGGTTGTGGGTCAAAAATAGGTACCCAAAATGGAACCTGGTAAATGGAAACATGGACTAAAACCTGCGGTCCAATTCCCGGTGGTTTAGATTTGACCCATGGCCACAGCCCGGCACGGCAAAGCCCCTCTCCCGGGTCGACCCTCGACTGTCGAGGCCTTGGCGTCCCTCTCCGTGCCGCCGGGCCGGTGGAGAATGGCCACGTGCCGCTTCACGTCCTGCGGAGGGGTGCCTAGGAGTCCGGGGGGAGTGGGGTGCGGGGGCGTTTTCTAACCTGGGGATATGCCCGCGATTGTCACTGTTCACTGTGTCCCTAAATCTATCTCACAACTTTTACATCCTTGAAAGATCTCTGCCTGATCCTTGTCTAAAGTTGGTGCGACACTCTGACCCACTCTCACCTCAGAAAGAATATCCGCACAAACAATGCCCATGGCAATGAATCATCGATCGATTGGAAAGGAAGTTGAAATTGTTGGGGTTGCGCATGGGTCGGTCGATTGTATCGTGGTGCTGTTGGAGTTGAATACTCTGACCTTGCAGAAAGGGTCGCCAGCAGCCATCTGGTTGGGTGTGCCTCGCGGGTACCTTCATGCTACTGCTACTGTTGCTGCTTGAGCACCCTTCTTACCCTGCGAATCAAAGGATCCTCACAGTTCGAAAGGGGTTGAACCCCCCCAGCACAAAACACAACGAGACATTAAGACTGTCAAAGAGGAGGGATCCCTTTCTTGTTCAAACATCCAACCCCCAGCCTTCCCCAAACCTTCCTTCACTTCCACTTCCCTTGCGCAAAAAAAAACAAAACGACGCGCGCAGGTTTCCCCCCGGCGCGGCAGCATCTGCGCGCTTTCGCAGCTGTGGCGCCGTTTTAGAGTTTACGGCTGAGCCTCTCCCGATTCAGAACCGCGAGAGCTTCTTGAGCACCTTCCGAAGCCTCAAAAGCTGGCCGGGTAGGCCGAGAACCGGAATGTGGCCAAAGTTGTGGACGCCAAAGGAAACCGCCAACACACAATCTGTCTCTTTAAAAGAGTACATCTGGTGCAGCGATTGCGGGAGCGGCGCTGCAAGAACTCAACACCCTTTGTCGGGTCCATTCAGAGAACCCCCCACATGCCCTCCCTCCACCCCACTTCTACAAGCATCCCCATACAGTCAAGGCCGTTGATGGACATCATGGGAAGCCCTGTATGGGCCGGCCCTCATATGGACCCAACCTTCCAACTAGTCAATCGATTCCTACGAACCTGCGCACATGACCCATCCCTGGTTTCCCTTCAAGGAAGGGATCCCAATGTGAGGAACACTGCCGATGGAAAATGACTTCTAGGCATGGTGCGTGAAGGAAATTGGGTGTCAACATGATCCGGAAACAAAAAAAGGTGGCAAGGGTCGCCAGACGCTTTCCCTTCAACCCCATCCAAAAAACAACTCGTCACCATTGGCTGTGAAAATCCAGCTCTTCTTCTTCTTCTTTTGTGACGGGTTTTGCACGGAAACATACCATCCAAGCTGGTCGCCAAGACACCGGCTGCGTGGCCGAGGCCAAGTGGCGACACCTCGACGCCCATGTTCCCAGATCTCTTCTGGTTGGCAGACTGATCCCGAGTTTGAGACGCACACCTATGGTTCCAAGGTGAACAAAGGCATTCCTGAAGAGTTGGGCATCTTGTGTTGCTTGCAGCCAGCAACCAGTTCTCCAGGCATCATTTTCGACCTGGGGCCAGGACTAACCCTAAGTACAAAACATTCAAGTGTCTCTTCTTTTTGAGGGCACCTTTGGATTGGCTTAAAAGGGAAAACAGAATGCAACTGCCCATTTGAAGTCCCCCTCGAAGCGAAGAAAACGAAAACTGGGCCGCCGGCAGACCGGCACGTCCTCGCGGGTTCGAGAAGCCGATCGCAACCCTTCGGATTTTCCGAAGAGACGCGCCTGAGCTGCCTGAGTTGACTGGCCCGAAACAGCTTTAGCTTGAGCTTGGGCTACAAAAATGAATCTTCACCAACTCCGCAGGTATCACAGGAGAACACCTGTCATCACAAGGCGACACCCATGGTTTCCTGCAAAAGTATAATTTGCCATCCACCGTCCCTTTTGCGACGGGTGGACCTGATAACAGATCCTTCAAGGGCGAGGGGGGTGAGGGGGTGGCTCTGCCTCTAGGAATCTTTACCTTGGTAGCTGAAAACTGGAATTCCCCGCTAAGTGTATAGGCTGCGTGTTCCAAAGCGTCACCTTTCCTTCACATCCCGGCGCTGTGAAATGGACAGGTATATTCCTGAAGGGCTTATGCCAAAACCCAGACAGACCCGAAAGGCGGAAGGCATGCTTCAAAGAACTGGCCGTGGCGTGGGGATAGTGGGGGAGGCATCGTGATCCCTGGAACATTGTCTTCTTTGGCATTCCGTGGCAGAATGGCAATCAGCAATTGCATACCCAACCAATTGGTGCTGGAGATTTCCCATGGGTGGGCCACAACTGAGAGTTCGTCTGCTAACTGACTTCTACTTGCAGGGGAGTGTTTTGAAGGGCAACAACAAATCAAGCCCAAAAATCATACACGTCCAAATTGGGAGTGTGCCTTTGGTGTCCCTTCTGTACCCGCCAAGGGTAAGAGGGAAACCAAACAGCCCCAAGAAGAGCATCAGAACGCGTGCCATCCCGTGCCTCGGGCTGCTCAACCCAAAGCTTGTAGGGGATCCCGGCCTGGCGTCGGCGCCGGCTCGAGAAAGTGGAGGAAGCCAAAGGTTGCGGCACTGGTTCTTAATTTTTAACCCCGGATTTTTTTAAAGGTTGATTCATAGGGGGGGTGTCCCCATTTTGGTGGGGATTCATCACTTTTAGAGGGAACACCCCCTAATCATGGGACGGGTTCATTAATCCTGGGTCAACATTAGGATTTTGAGAACCTTTCGGGCCAGCCAGGAAGGCAACAACCGAAAGCGACTGCCCTGATCTGTGGCAGCATGGGCGCACCTCTGATTTCTGCCTTTATTATAAAAATATACTCAAATGGAATTTGATAAGGAAATAATCAAATGAGAATCACACAGACAAAACAAAACAAAAAAGCATACAGACACTTTCGCAGGAGGTAGCCACTCAGTGTGCCAAGAAATATGGGAGAATGGATTTGTGTTTTTGAACTTTTGGTCCCGTGTTTTTGGTTTTATGTGTTGTTGGTTTAGTCAAGGTTGTTTTGGTTTGTAGTGTTGGGCAGGGCTGATCCAGTGGATATGTGTCTTAGTGAAAGGAGTTCCTAATCCTACCTAAATGTTCAGCATACAATGGAAGTTCAAGTTGAACTCTCTTTTAATAACGATTCTTTAAATGTGTGCGATGTGTGTTTTGGAAATGAACGCAAATTATAATGTGAAATAGAATAACACGTATTTAGATAATAAATTAGAAAAGACTTATGATCGGATAATGTCCCTATCAAATGCTACTTAAACTCTACTTGAAAGACTCTATTTGTCAACAATGTCTATCTAATGTCTAGACTTACTATTGGATGTCCAATAGGACTCGGTATAAGTATTTCCTTATTGGGTCCGTGTTAAAACTCTAATCAGATTCTACTTTATTTCAAAGGGCGGCCGTTGGTAAAGATGCGAATTTAGTTTTAAAAACGCTGCAGTGTGCCTACGGTAGTGCTGTGGGCTAGGTAACAACACTGTTTTGGGAACTCTGAATCATTTCCTTATGAAACTCTACTGTTTAGCTTTATCTACTTTTGCACAATATCAAACTATGCGACATAATGTTGATTCATAATGACTCTATTCAAAATCACATCTACACAAGAGTTCCTTTCCAATAACATTTGTTTTTGAGAATCTGCGGGCACTAGTGGCTCCCCGCTTTCTGTTGTTCCAAGCTGGTTTGCAGAGCGACTTTTTTGCGCAAAGATCACGTATTTTTGTGAGGTCTGATTCTAGCAGCTTCAGTCACGAGGGCCTGTTGTAGATCGTGCAGGTCATGTACCCCACATCCCTTCATTTTCTGGTATTGCTGGAGATGCTGGCTGGTGATGCTGGCTGGTGATGCTAGCTGGTGATGCCGGGGATGCTGCTTGGTGGTGCCCATGCTGGGAGTGCACATTTTGCAATATGTTGATCTGCTTGTGCATGCAAGTCTTTATCTCCGTGTTTTTGGTGGGATTTGTGTAAGTTACAGTCTTGTCTATTGTTTGCTTGGGATCCGTATGTGGCAAAGAATTCTCTCCAGATTCCAAATCTAAGATAGAATTCCAGCAGGATTTGAATAGGTATGCCGTTATTGAGTCCTATCTAAATCTAATTCGAAATTGAATTGTTCATTTTAGAGCAGCCGTTGGCGAAGATGTGAAATTAGTACGAAAACTGCTACAAAACACTGTTTTACAACTAATTCTACACAGGAGTTCCTTTCCAATAACATATGCTTTACAAATCAGTCATGTCAACACAATGAACCAGCACGGAGTTGCTTTCCAATTCAATAGAGTCAACACGTCAACGCAATGAACGAGCACGCTGGCATCACCAGACAAATCACCAGTCAGCATCTCCAGCATCCCTGAATCCCCAGCACCCCCAGCATCATCTGAAACAGCTCGCGACTAGAAAACTGCTACGTAGGATCAGACCTCAAAAGCAACACAAGTATTTCCAAGCAAAATCTGCAAACGCATCTCCAGCATCACCTGCATCAGCTCTGCAAATGTTACTCTGAGCTTGCCCCCTGTTCTTGGTTTGCTTTAACAAGCATGTATATATATATATATATTATTAATATACATTTGGGCTCAAAGCCCCGTCTTGTTTACTCTCACAGCCATCGGCTAGGAGTAGAAAACGAGAGCTATAGTTGCTTGTGCTTATAGGATAGAGAGCAGGACATCACAAACCTGATGACCTGTGAATGAAAGCAAACTGATTTTCGGGGCGATCTGAACGGGCCGGCGATTCAAAGTATGGTCATGCCCTTCCGGGCCATTTATGGAAGATGGACCATTAGCCCCTACGTATTACCTCAGCTTGCCACATGTTCAACAACCATCAAGCACCAGAAATATGTGTCAAAGGAAAAAAGCCGAGCTGGGGTCTGTAGGGAAATGAGCCAGCCAAGACTGGGGACAGTGAGAGATAGCAACGGGTGGGCCTTGAATTCTCTTTTCAGATCAAGAACGAAGGAGCTGGCCAAAATTGGTCGACCCTCCCAGCAGGAAGATCGCTGTTCAGGAACTGGCAAGACGACTTCATGCCAGTGGCTACATTCTGTTCAAGAGCTCGGCAAGCTTCTCAAGCAAAGCAATGCCGGTCGGTTTCATTGGGAAGCGCATTCGAGATCGATCCTGCACATGCGGTGGAGGCTAGTTGCCGTGAGGGCTTTCCCGGCAGAAGCATCTCAGTCTTCCAAAAAAGAGTTGGAGGGTTCCACCGCAGTGACTCCAGGATTTGTCTTCAAGGGCTTTTGTGGTGCATGAGAAGCCCATTGCCGGTGAATGATGTGAGTTTGTGCTTAGAATTCCCTTCCCAGTTTGTCTCAAGATTACCCCTGAAATGGTTAGAGTCCTCTACAGGCTTCCCCTGTTTTGAGACTGACCCGATTCATGCCATCTTAGAAGGGGGACGCCCAAAATGGGCTTCGGTGTCCCCTTTGCTTTGCCTCTGAACCAGTTCCAAAAGTCGGGTCCCCTCAAAATAAGGGACAAAAAGTGGGGAACAGCAAAACGGGATCAAGACCTCCATTTGTCAAGTCCCCTGGCAAAAACAAAATATGTCCAGTAGTGATAGATTCCCTTCAAAACCAGGGGAAATGAATAAGATTCTTAACCAAATGGAAGAAGCTGGTACCCTCAAAAACACCGAAGAGGCGCTGAGTGCCTCCGCGAGCCGCTTCGTGACGTCCTCCAGCTCCACCTACCAACTCGGACGGGCAAACCGGGTGTCCCCTACGGCAACGGCCTTTTGGTGTCCCTGACGAAGCTAAACCAAGCTAACTCGTTATTAAGAAAGATCCCTTTTCAGTGGCAAATTCAAATAACTGGAAAAAAGGGGAGGAGCATTAATCGGGGATCGGCAGCACATACCCAACTAAACGAGGGTTCATCATTTTGAGAAACTCCAAAATGGGCGTGCCTCCTTTAAAGTTGGTACTGCAGCACCCAATTCCTAAACGGGTACCAAATGAAATGAAGTTGTCCAAAATGTTCCACTCTCCCCAAAAAGAGAAAGGGTACGCAAGACGTTTTCACTCGAGAGAATAGCATAGGGTCTCCCAATAAAATCTTGACCAACCTTGCCCTTCGCCAACCGTACGGAAATGTGACCCTGTTTTCTCCAACCCCGCCTTGTTAATCAGTATTGTTCTTCTAGTTTTCGTCAAAATGTCCAGAAGGAACCTGTTGGCCATGCCCAACACCTTTTGTCTCGGGGTCTGTTGTGTTTTGCTGTTTTGGTAATACTCCTGGTTGTTGTTTTTCAGATTTGGCGATTCTCCAGGCATCGGCTGCTGCAGATGTGCTAGACATATTCTAAAACCATCTGCGACAAAAGCAGATACAATGCCAAGCATCCGTTCAAACAGCCCTTATAGTTGGTTGTGTCCCTGCCTCTCTAACATGTAATTATAATGTCAATCATTTTGTCTTAACATAGGGAAGCCTCAAGAACCTGGTGGTTGCCTTGATCCGCAGCTAAGGAATCCAAGGCTCCAAGCTTTGAACCGTCCCCCCGTCGGGTCACTCGCATGAAAACATATTCCAGTGCCATCGTCAGGGTGCGTTGACCGCAAGATGCATGGAAGCAAAAACCAACCTAGCCGAGCTGCCTAGTAAAGCAACACAAATCAGGCCCGAAACTAAATTAGGCGGGAACATCGTGATTTCGACAGCCAAGGGATGGCAGCGATGAAGAAACTAAGCAATCCTAAATCTGTTCTTTTTGGGGCACCCCCTTTTGGTTGGTTTTAAATGGAAGCCAAAAGAAAACCAAACATTTTGGAGGGTTCCTTCATTTTGAGACAAAACCAAATACTAATCGTTAATCTGCAGTCGAGAATCTTCGCAATGAGCTGGGAAGTAAAGCTCGGTCATTTGGGAGGGAGGACCCACTAAACTTCCACAAAAAGAGCAGACTGTCCTTTTTTATGATAACCGATGTGTAGTAATAGCCAAATTGTTTCCTCAAGGAAAACAAAAAGGGAACCATGTCCGTCCTCATTGTCCACCATGAACACCGCAATAAGCCCAACTGGGGATTCGCACGAAAAATAACCGTTGCACGGTCTACGCCCAAAACACATCCGTGTCTCAGGCTCAAGTTGCTGATAGAAACATTGAACACACCGCTCTCGCCAAAATCGATCGATCTGTTGGCTGGTTCCCACCTGCCACAGGGAGCGAAACATCAGAAGGTCCAACAAATTGTCGCCAACCGTGTAGGACACGAAACAACCTCAATCAACCCACAAAAAAACGACCGATGTCGGTCGCCGTGTTTTTTCTTTCTGGCGGCTCCCCATCCACAAACAAATCCACAGACGGAAATTAATCTCTAAGCATCCCTTCCACAGAAAAGAAGCCAAAAGAAACAGAGTGATGGCTCCCGGCCACCCAGCGGAGCCGGAACGACTCCCGACTCCCGACCTGGCTCTTCGCACCCATGGTGGACTTTACCATCGTGCCCCCGGCGCCCTCGCAGGAAATGAGCCGAGTGGTAACCAGACCACGTCTCAGTACACCTAGTAAACCTCCTACAAGCCCCCTGTGAACCCGCCTGTAAGCCCCTTGTGGTAAGTGCCTCCGAAAACCGCCACCCCCCCCCCCCCGTAGTAAACCCATCTCCCTTGAGCTGCATTCCACTACCTGACCAAAAAAAGGATCCCCATGTTTCCCACAGAATTCCGGTACCTGGTCGAGGTCAACTTGTACCCCTGCCGCGCAACCATATCAACTCGTGACGCACGGGCGAGCAGAACACGAGAACCCGGCGGATTGTCCCATGGCTCAAGAAAACACTGTCTCGCCTTTGCAGATGGCAGGTAGTTCTTGCCTGTCAATTAGGCAACTCGCAGAAATTCGAAACTCTTCCAGGGGGAAATGCTGTGACAGGGTTCGTTTCTTTTTGAACCAGGGCCTCCAAACTGGGAGGGGCAAATTGAGTTGCTGTCAACTTTGCAGCCCAGACGACACGACAATTTGGACGATTCCTCCGATGAATGCAGTATGTTCTTTGAAGTTGGCATTGCCTTCAGATGAGTCTTGTAGCCCTTCCCAGACTTTTCCCATTGTTTGAAGACTTGTTTTTCATGGATTTCTACCCTTGGCGGATGGTATTTGGGGATCATAATCATCTTAATCCCATGTAAGATTGTGTTCCAACCAATTGTTTCCAGATTGAGACAAATGGGACATTGGGCTTCCACCCCCCTCTAGAGCCCCTGTACGACCCAAGCATGAGAAACGGTGGAATGATGACTTCTTTGACCTTGGCCTTGTCAACCTCAACATTGGTGGCGCAATCGAATCCAAAAGCTTAAAGAGCAATTCGCGGGCGGAGGGCATTGGAGCTCGTGGATGATGAGGACGACGACGAAGAGCTCGGAGAGTCGCAAGGGTTTCCTGTGGCTCTTCTTCGTCTTGTCCTTTTCGCTCGTCTTTTCCTTGCCCTAGAACTTGTCCTTCTTTTCCTTTGTCTTCTTTTCCTCCTCTTCATTATCATCATCACCGTCATCACCATCTGCATCACCATCTGGATCAGTGGCAGGCGGCTTCGAACGGCCTCTGGTCTTGTTGCCAGCATTGCTGATTCCATTGCCACGCCTGGGCGGGCACGCCGCTTCCGCTGTTTAAACAAAAATCCGGGGCTATCAGGCTCGTATTCGTCCTCATTGGGAGTCCTCATCATTCGCATCACAGAAATCATGCAATCCCTTCGAAGTTCGACCCTTAGGTTCGAACGAGAACTGCGGCTCAGGGAGGACCTGGAAAGACGGCAGCCCATGACTGTACACATCCTTGGCTTGAGGCTGATCGGATCCCTGTCTTTGGAAAGTTTTCCTCAGAGCTGCGATGTTTCTGGGTTGTTTCATCCGGATCTCCTTCAGCTCAGACATCCTACAGTCACACTCTTCCACATTCGCCGGTTTTCGAGATCCATGATCTCCAAATCCGAAACGGGGGGTAGATGGGGAGGGTCTTAGATCAGGAGGGATTTCGAGATGATTGTGATGAGGGTTTTTGAGGTTGCTTTTGAGGTTGAGGTGTTTGAGGATCATGATGAGCATCTCAGTGTTGGCATACTTTCTCTCCGCTTCATTTTCTGCTGGCAGCCCATTGACGCTTTGTTGTTCCCGGATCGTAGATTCATGTTTGCAGTCGTTGACATGGCGCAACGCCTCTTGATACTATCGCCCTTTTGCTACGTTGTGTCTTTGGCCTGTAGTTTGGAGACAACGGCGTGGTGACAAGCTGAGCATAGGCAGCCACTTCCTCCGCATTGGGTCCGGTCTGCGTAAGGTTCACAGTCTGGTTGCGCCGGTGGTACGGAGGGGCGGAAGTAGTGTGCTTGGAGAGAGAACGTGTCCCTCGGTCGGACACCGATCCAGCGAGAGGTTCCCGCATCCCTGGGCACGACCAAGCGAATAGGCTCAAAAGCTTCGCATGGCGGACTCAGGGAAGCTGCTTCTGGACCTTTCTGCAGGATTGTTCGTTCCTTTCCCCTCCAGCTTGATCAAACCAGCGGCCACTGCTGCATTCAGACAAGCTATGTCAGGGTGACAGCGGTCAACGCCAGACGCCATGGAGTTGGGATTGGGAGATTTGGGTCTGTACACGTTACCAGTGATACGGCTGATGACCTATTGAGAGGCAAGAACTACCTGCAAAGGCACGACGGAGTTTTTCTTGAGCCACAGGATGATTGGTTTAATGCATGATCCTGTACACTACACAAGTCCACTACTAAAACAATACTAACTTCGCATGCATGAGAAAAGAGACAATAAGACATACTGCATCAATCATATCAGAGGAATCGCCCAATTTTCGTGCGATCCAGAACTCAAAGTTGGCATTGCTTCCATTGGGTTCAAAAAGCAAGGGTCCCAATTTCACCCTCCCAGTTTGGGGCCCTGTTCAAAAAGAAAAGAAGGGGTCACTGGAATTCCCCTTCACAAGTTTGGATGTTATTACTGGTGATTTCCATTAACACTGCCACCAAAAAGGAAATGGAGGAAACCCTGGAATGGGGACACCAAAACATCCGACTGGCTGGCCCCCCAAGCTAGCATCTGGCGCCGGTAAGTCGGCCAGCATCGAAAAGCTCAGTCAAGAAGGCAAAAAAAGATGAAAAGCTTAGCTTCTTTTTGGGTTAAACGGAAACCCCCACCAAACCCTAGAGAAGCTAGGGGACGGCTGGGAGCCACCAAGAATTGTTTCGACTCGGCGATCCTCTCAGCGCGCCTGGTGAAAATAGGCCTCCGCCTCCGCATCCTCACGTGCCTCCCACGCCTCACGCCAATGAAAGGAATACCCTCCCACCAATTGGACCAATGAACATGGAACCGGTTCGGGGAGTCCTGGTTTAGACCATTCTCCCTTAGGGACCCGTCAGGTTCCATGCGAATTGGGAGGGTGCCGTGCCGCAAACAAGCATGGCCTTGTGTTCCTTTAAAGCCACCCAAGAAACACGACTCGCATGGGGCCTGCAAGGCACCCGAAGAAAACTGGTCTCCCAGGAACCCAAACTGCAGGTTCGATGTTTGCTTTTGCGAGAGCATACCAGGTTTAATGTAGATGGCACAACTCGTCTTGTATTTGGGAAAGGAAAAAGAAAGACTAAAAAAAAGTGGCACCCAACTGTACTGCGGATGGGCAAGTGGCTTATTAGGGTTTATCCAAGCTGATCTCTGTTCATCCGCTGAAGGATCCCTCCGCATCCTTGGGGGCCCATAAACCAAACGGCAAGGAGGTCAATACTAGCTTCTTCGCTGTTTGTGTCCACATTGGAGGAACCCCTCAGAAAAGGCCGCGCCCGCTTTTGCACAAACCTGCATTTGCATCGCAATCTGCTGCAGGCTTCAAGTGGCTTGCGAGGTGAGAAAGGAAAGATCTACAGCGAAAAGTACAACATTCAACACAGAATTGCCGATGTGGAACGAAAAAGGATTGCCAGGGTTCGAACAAGGGGCGGCCAAGGTGGGAAACCAAAGGTTCAAAAGAAGGGTCGAACAGTGAGATGGGTTGAGAATTCGGATCGGCGATTTGGCAGACATCTGGGTCTCCATTTCCAGCGGGGAGATAAACCTGCAATATCAGCTCCCCAACGAGCCAAAGGGTCCCCCTCATGATACATCTCACTTTCCTGTTCTCAAGGGGCACCAATCTATTGGGCCCTTGCGGCGTAGGCTGTGTCAAAGGCCCCGATCCGGGGGCGCAGCCATGGCGGTGCAGGCGTGGCAGGCTTGATTTATCAGGGCCTCGCACGGAAACCGAAGGGAAACCGAAGGGAAACCGAAGGCCTTTGGAGGGATCCAAAGGGCGAGCCCGGCATCCTCTGTCATGCGCCCCATCCCAACCATCTTGAGCACTTGCCAGTCCCACCTTACAGCCCAAAAGACAGGCTAAGATAAAATATGGGGCTGTGTCGGAATAGAGAGCAGTAGAAATGATGGTTCTCCTTTCAGTTTCCCTTTCAGTTTCCCTTTCCACCCAAGTGAAAAGGGAAGCCTCAAGTCAAAACATATATATATATGACGGGCGACCAGGTCGTGGTGCAAAGTGCTTCCACGGTCACCGTGGTATCTCAGCCTTTCTGTGCATGAGCTCTCACACTTAATTTCGGCTGAATTCCTGAAACATGTACGCAAAGCAAACACTATACATTCTGAACGCCAGGGAACAAAATAGTTCACTCCTTACCTTTGTAGGGCTTCAACCCGACCTGTGTGTGAGTGGCAAGTGCCCGTCCTTCCAAACTGCCTGGAGATTTTAAACGAGCCTGTCTTTGACACCTTTAAAGCTCAAGGTAAATAGAGTTCCTCCAACAGTGGTGCGTCAACTTTCATCCGTGGAAAGCAAAATTTGTTGAAACAGCTGACCCGAGAAAAAACAAAAGCCAACGACAAACGACACAGGCAGATCCTTTTTGGAGGTCGTTGCCTTTCTGGCAAGCTCCGGCATCTGGGGCCTCGTGCGCCTGTGGGCCAATCCAGGTCCTGCGCAAGCAGCTTGAAAATCAATGCATCCGTCTTCAGTTTGGTGCCACTCATTTACCAGCTGCATTGTCCAAAACGCCGAGGGGCGGGCAAAGATGTGATGCGCTGGTTGAGAACATGTGACAGTCTAGCACAGAAGACGCAAACTTCATGATAGTGTCCGGCAAAGGCATGGAAGACATGGCAAATGTGACAGGGATTGCCAGGGTCGGTGCTCAACCCGTGACACAACCATCACACCTCGTCAAACCATTCCTTTAACCCCGCGCAAGCCTTGCAGATTGGCAGCACCCAAAAACAGTGGCGTGTACAGCTTGCCATGGTCCAGCCGGTGCCTGCTGGATTTGTCCACTTGCGAAAAGGGGGGGTGCTGGGCCACTCCTCTGAGGGCTCCTTGAGAATCCAGCTCGACACTCCTCAAGATTGTGGCCCCTAAAAAAAGTGTTGGTGCCCCTTTTCCCCTTTAGCTACCCCACCAGCGGCTCTCATCATTTTGAGAAGCCGGGTCTCAGTTCTCCTTGCGCAGGACCACGAAGACTGCCAAGGGGTCCTCGGGGTTTTGCTTCGCCTGGCATCCAAGGGCACCCTTTGAGGCAAACCCATCAAAAGCAAGGCTTGGACTGTCTTAGGTCCCTGGTGGACTTCCGGGCGGCAAAAAGGGGCACTCTTCTTTTTGGTGTTTTGTTTAAAGGGAAGCCCCTGCAAGAAAAAGGGAAAAGCAGGCAAATCACCGGAGGTCGGGCTTTAGACCTTGTCATCTTCCGGATGTTGCGGGCTCGCCTTCTGCGCGGCCTGCGTCTGGGTCGACGCGCTTCGGTGGGGCCTGGCTTGCGCAAGCCTGCTTGACTGGTTGGAGGTTGCAAAGAAATTGGGTGCTCAACGAGTCTACGCCAACCCGCATGAAAAATCGGAAGGGCTTCTTGTCACACCCGTCTCTGTTTGGGGCTGGTCCCTTGCTACCCTTCGTGGCTCCGGCACGTCGCCGACCAACCCCATCGCTTTGGAAGGGAGGCTTCTGTGGCTCAAAACTGCGGTCCCCAGGAAGCCTTGGACACTATGGGCGATTCAAGCACCCGCCGCCCGCCCCCTTCAAAAGAAAGCCACGCACCTGAATGCAAGGGCGGGCAATGATATCTTCGAGAAAGGGAAGTGGTTTGGCAAAGCATCACAAACACATCTGGCACGAAAAGCGCCACGTTTCCGAGGCAGATCTCAACAACAATGTCGCGATTGGACGACCAGCATAGCACATAAAGTTGCACGAGATTGCGGAGCCAAAATGATTTGTGTATTCTTACAGACTGGAATCTCTCCAAAAGTCGAACGACAAGCGCGCGCTGACATTCAAGCAATGCAACGAAATGGATCACCTCATGAAACACTGCCCACACATGCAGGAAAAAGTGTGTCTAGCATACGCAGAATTCCCGTTAATTGACAATACAGCGAACCCCTTACACAAAAAAAAAACACTGACACACACACACACACACACACACACACACACACACACACACACACACACACGCACACACACACACACACACACACACACACACACACACACACACACACACACACATATGAACCACAAAAGCTGTTCCACACGCGCATGCTTGCGAACACCACTGAACGCTCTCAACCGCCTGCAACCGCTTGTGCAAGCTTTCGGACGCTCGCGCACGCAGCAGCAGCTCCGAAACATTTCACCCTCAAATCTATAGACGAAAACCCCCAGACTAGTAATGCTATAGCGCTCCAGTCTTCCTTGGGGCTTTTCCCCTGCCATACACACTTAGAGGCTAGCTCTCAAACTCAAACCACCTTTCACCCATGCCCTCAACAACCAGACTGACAAAATGGGCTGCTTTGTGCCCCTTCCTTTTTAATGGAACCCGCCTAAAATCTCAATTGTTTGGGGTTCACGTGGCGCATTTCGATGTGTGCCCCAAGTTGGCTGGTCAAAACCAATAGGATCCCATTTTGGGGTAGGTGAATTCACCGCACTGGGGGTACGGGCTTTCGACCCATGGCCAGTTGACGCTCAGCGCCCTCCTCGCGCCTGCGCCAGGCCCGCGCCACCAGCAGCGCCGCCGCGCCGCTGGTGGCCACTGCCAGGGGGAGCCAGGCGCGGCGCGCCTGGAAACCCGGGACGCCTTTCCAGAAAAACACAGGGAAACGGGTGGCCCCAACACACCTGGCGCTTCCTCCGCCTCGGATTCCAAAAGGAGCTTCCCCCCCTAGTTTCACCCTTGTTTCCAAAAAAGTAAAAAATACGTGTGTCCAAAAGGTCGGGGCTGAGAGATGCAATATGTCTGCAAGATTGGTGGTTCCCTCCTAGATCCGCTTGGTAACAGCCAGGGGGTCACTCACTGAAAGCCTCTGCGCCGCTCGCACGACCGCGCGCCTCCATCGCTCGAGGCCGGGGAAGTGGAACTGGAACCTGCAGAAAGGCATTTGGGTCTGACTTCCCTTTTCTGAGTTGAATTCATTGGACGCTTTGGTAGATATCAGAAATACATGGGTATTTCTGAGCCATGACTGTTCCAACCATTAAACGCATAGGCGTGGGTTTGTCCAATCAAGCGAACTTCAAAATCAAGGGCACCTCCTGTGCCTTGGGCACGAGTTGCCAAATATGGCAGCACCAAAAACACTTTCGGCCATCGTACCGGCCAAGGACTGGTCTTGGTCCCTTGAACTCACGCAATGTGGCAATTCCCGTGGGACGAAAGATGTTTTTCAATTTCAGTGAAAATCCAAAGGGCCTCTGGCAATTAGTTGCCACAACGACTGGACCCAATTTGCACATGATCGCTCGTGTAAAGGCAAAAAACCTTTCCGCTTGGAACATTTGGGTGTTGCGAACATTCAGCAACACGCCCCCAAAATAATGTAAAATAATGAAACATGTGGGCGCCTCTTGCTTGGACGCGGTCAAGAACCATTGACTACTATCATTGTTCAAAACATGGATATCTGAAATAGGAGCCGCCAAACAAATCGTTTTGCTCCGTTTGCTTTCCCTTTGAAGACTCAAAGAGAGAGGTTCGCTTGCCACGAAACAACCCCCCAGTGACTGGCCCCTGGCCCCTCTGAATTCTTTCACGGGAAAAATCCCACCGCAAACCCCCCTCCAAGCTCGACGTCAATTCCACTGGGCCACGAAGGGCGAGAGCGCCGCGAAGGCCAAGGCCATGGGATGCCGCAAGCTGCGCAGAGTCCCCAGATCTTGGTGAGCTCGGGTTAGCAGGGCTTCGCATCGCCAAGAAAAACACGAATCCCGCAACAACGACAAAAAACAAACAAAGGCTGGCTTCCATCTGCGCCATGGGGGAAAAGGTGATGTGTCAAAGTGGCCGAGCTGTGTCTGTTCAGGAGCGCTGGATAGTTGCTCTCGATTCCTGAACGTTGCTTTAAGGCACGGCTAAGTTTCGTACATTTAGGTCTGGGCCAGTTTGGCTGTGTCCGAAGCACACTGAAGTGGATGCGATTTTAACTTAAGCTCAGAACAACGCAAATCTGCTAACTGTCCCAATGATATCTGGGTTTCTTCTCGCAGTTGCTCCTGCCTCTTCCTCTCAATGCAATGAGTCATGAGCCGATGTTTTGTTCATCCAAGTATGAACAGATGCATTTGATATGTGGATGTTTGTGCAAGTGAAGCCTGCTCAAATGGTGCAGTGAGGGAAGCCCTGCTCATGGAGCCGACTGGCCCGTGAGGCGGTGTCCAAAGGTGGGGAATCGGCTCGGCAAGCATAATGGTTGCACTTGCCCAGACCCAACCAGCGCCATCATGTGCCAACCAAACAGCCAATACCATTATGGCAGTTGTCCTTTGTGGCTGGCTGCCAACCAAACAATCCCAACATTTAAGCTTTGACCCAACCAAACCACCCGATTGGCTGATCAACCAATCAACCACCTAGATTTCGCAGCCAGCACATCCCAAACTGCTTTCACAGGCCCAAAGCACATATTTGATCCTCCCTGCCGGAGGTTCTCCCTGGAAAGGCAAAACAAGAAACAAGTGAGCGATTCAAGCCCCTTTCGGCACGCCATTCTCCACGTGTCCTCCTGTTGAATACTTTGGCTTTTTGGCTAGCCATGGCGGCGGCTATGAGTTTCAAGATGCCCTGCATGCTGGGGGTTCTTGGCCTGATGGCACCGTGTGCAGGGGAAGACGACAGCTTTGAACTTTCGCAAGTTTGATATAGGCCACTCCCCCCTTACATGATGTCCACGGCGTTCACTTCCACTCAAATTTGAGTATGTGTCAACACGGGGGGACCCAACAAAAGCTGGACTTCCTTTTGTTTTCCCTAATACGGAACCAACCTGAACAGCTCACCCTCAAGACGCGCACGCACACACAATGCATTCTTCAACTTGGGCTCGTGGAGTTTCCCCTTCCCCCGGTCCATGTGCACAATCACCTCGCGGCCTTCGGCAATCTCCTGCGTCGGTCTCCCATTGAGGAAACCCCGAGCGAGGCATCTGCATGTCAGCAGGTGTCGACCCCGGATTCATGAACCTTAGGGATGGACGGGGCAAAACGTCGCCCCCGAAAGAGAAGAACTCCACCTTGCATGGGCTGCACCCCCCTCATCGACAAAATGGTTATTGACCACACGGAACTCTGCCAGGTATCCGTGAGCCACGGACGATACTATTTGCTTTGGATGTTTTGGGAAGCTTTGCCAGTCTTTGGGAATCTAGGTGGCCCCAGCCACCTTGCCTTCAAGCTATAAGTCGGGCTCACTGAGGGCCAACATTCAACGGACGAACAGCTGGCAAATTTTGGCAGTGCCCCAAGAACAACAAACGAATCTATGGGCTCAAATGCCAAGTTGCGCAATTGGATCTTTGATGCAAACAAAAGAAAGAAGAGAGTCAGCTCCTCACAACCCCAGACTCCCAGTGCCCATGGGAAAAAAAACACCCTCTGTTTTGTGGTAGCTGCTTTTATTTCTGTAAGGGACGCCCCTCGAAACCCAAAGCAAAAAAATAACCAAAAAAAGAACGGTCTCGACATCTCCGCCTTGGAGCTCAGAGGCCGCACGCGCACCACCACCTGGAACAAATCGATGGTTTTCCTCTGGTACGTAGGGCAGAAAACTCATCCAAGGCAAGGGGATGGATCATTTGGCTGTCAAAAATAGGTACCAGAATGGAACCTGGTAAATGGAAACAGGGACTAAAACCTGCGGTCCCCTGGTGGTTTAATTTTGACCCATACCCATTTATTCAACCCAACTGAACTGAAAGGACAGCTGTGCAATCCCAGGAATTGCCAGCAGAGCGCCGGCCCTGTCAGCTTCCAGTGGAGAGAGTTCTGGCAACTTGGTAAGTCTGACACAAGGACACTTGCCTGGATGGCAGGGGGCCTCAAAGTGTGTCCCCATGCCCCCTGAAAATGTGGAAGCTTTTTTGGATTCCAAAAGGGCTCCCAGCGGGCTCCAGAGGTTCCAAAATGAACAAGAGCTGAGTCTTGGTTTGGAAGCCTCAGAGGTACCGGCTGCGACTTGTCCAGGTGATTGGGATGGCCTGGAAGGAGTCTGGCGCTGCCCGCAGTTAAAATCCAAGCCGGGTCAGAAAAGACCCCTCCCAGCCTTGACGCATTCGCTGTTGCTCTTCCTGAGGCAACGGTTGCCGGTCGAACTGGGCCTTCGCCGTCAGACCGTCTTGCTCGAAGGGTACAACGAAAAACCGCTCAATGGCTGAACTCATGTCCCCCGCAGCTTTGAGATGCTAAGGGTGAAGCAACGCAAGGCCCACCTCCCGCGACTGGTATTTTTGCGCATGCGCACAAGCGGCAAAAACTTCACGAGGTCTGTTGGGCGACAAGGGCGGGCTTTGAGGGTGCCCTTAACCGACCAGAAACTCATAGACCATAGTTGCAAGGCGATGCATCCTTGCAAACATCCTGCAAGGAATCTCACTCAAAATGCTGCCAACCAAAAGTGCTGCTCCGGATCTGGTCAGTTTACTACGACTGTGCTACAAAGTTGCGACTTTCGAGCCGGAGCTCCGGGAACAGGGGGGCCCCTAATGGTAAAACCGGTGCTTCCCGGGGGACTGACTTGTTTGAACTCCCATCATTCAAACATGCCACGAATCCAGCATACAATTGCCCATGTAAAGCTATTTTGATTGCAAGCCGCATTTCAAAGACCTTGAACAATCCGACTGCCAGACTAGTTGGAGTGCTAACTGTTGGGGCTTGGGAAAAAAACGCTGCGCAAGCACCCACAAAGTTAGCACTCAACGTTGGAATTCCGTGTGCTAACTGATTGATACGCACTATAACTGTCGTTGCTTGAAAGCAAATTCAACGGGAAAACACCCATTTTCCACGCTTTCTCCTTCAGAGAGAGAGAGAGAGAGAGAGAGAGAGAGAGAGAGAGAGAGAGAGAGAGAGAGAGAGAGAGAGAGAGAGAGAGAGAGAGAGAGAGAGAGAGACTTACAAACACACGCACACAAGGGGGTCTTTCACCAAAATAGAAATCGGCCCCAAAAAAAGGCAAACGGTTGGTTTCCTTGTTGGTTTTCCCTTTCCAGAAAAGGGGTCCGCAGGCCATGTTGAGAAACCCAAAACAAACCCCGGGGAGTGAGGGGAGCGCGCGGAGGCAACCAAAGCCTGGGGCCCCCTGCAACTTCCCCGAGGAGCTGAAGGACCCCTGAGGCGAATGGAAACTGACCAAAGGCGAGCCACTGCTTTGCCAAAAATGCCAGAAGGGGGTGAGGGGTGGGTCCCGTCTTGGGGACCTGTTCCCGTTTCATGTTCCACCGTTGAAACGGGAAAACTGAGGTCCTCTCTGGATTACTTGCAAGGTGCAGGAAATCCTCCAACTTCGACTGTCCTCATCCTCAAGCTTCAGCATGTTCAGGCCCGCTTCTGATGAACGAGATCCTTTACAAAGTTGCCAGGGCCTGTCCACCAGAAACCACCAATGAGAATCAATGGTACATAGCAACTGATTGGTAACTAGTGAGTAGTCATTCACCTCCTTGGCATCTTGCAAACACTCCCAACAAGTAGCCACAAGCCCTTCTGGCTCCATCCAGTGTCCAAAAATTGTGGCGGCCAGCACGCTTTCCAACATGTATGCCATCAAAAAACAAATGCGATGCTCTATCACACGAAGAAAAAGAAAAAGAAGAAAAAAACCTTACACTTGCAGAACAAAAAAATCCCTCGCAGGGCAATTGTTTTTTTTCGTGTGCTTTGAGGCTTCCAGCCTTCCCATGGGTCAGCCGTGCCAGTTGAGGAAGCATCTTGAGGAGAAGAAAAAGAGGAAAACCCAAAAAAAAAACTGATGAAGAACTCTTTGGCGCACAACCCATGTTGAAAGAGGTCTAGAAACATGGTGTTCGTGTTTGTTGGTTTTCGGGTTTTGTTGGTTCCTCTCAAGGTTTCTTGGTTTCTTTGGTTTTTCTCAAAGCTTTCCTTGCTTTTTCTTCGAATGGTTTTGCTGTTTTTGGTTTTCCTCGCTTTGTTTTGTGTCTTCTGTGTCTATGAGGGGGCTACTTCTGTTCTCGAGCTTGTTTTTTTGTTGTCTAGGCAGATCGGAAGAAATTACCAGCTTGTCTTTGCTTGTCAGATTCTATTCAATCTCCAGGAATTGTATACTTGCAAAGGAATTCCTATGTCAAATCAATCTTACAATAAGAACTCTACTCAATTCCTCTTAAACATCCAATCACGCGTAAGAAGTCATTAAAAAGTAACTAACAGTTACAACTAGCTTGTCGTTCCTTACCATATTCTAGTCAAATGTAAACTAAATCTTGATCAAAGCCTAGATACGTGGAAATGAATTCCTGCTTAAGATATGATCCAAACAAAACTTCAGAAGAAGCAACCAGCGCGTCAGCCTTTCCTTACTAGATTCCATGCAAAACATCAAATTCTAAGTACGTGCTGGACAGAAGTTCCTATTTTACACTTGAAAGGCATTTATGTTGAAACACCGATTCAAAATATGATTTCAAGTTAAACTCTAGTTGAACTCATATATGCAAAAGTCCGATTTAAATTCTGAATTAAAATAAGAGTTCTAATAAAACTCTAACTGAAATCCAACTGGGAACAGAAGTACTATTTAAAATCTAAATCAAAATGAAAATATTGAGTGAATTCTGATCTGATTGAAACTTAAAGCCTTGTAATTTAAAGCTTGCAAAACAATTGGAATAGACTTTGCATGTCCCCATGTTTATTATTAAATCTATTTAGATCCTAATTAACATCCTACTTGGAAAGGACACCCTAATAACTATTATTCAAAATAAGATGTTACGTCGAGTTCAAATTAACAAATGCAAAATTCACATTGGAACTGAAATTGTATTGTCCTTTTTCTAGTGGTTGTTCACTCCTGTAAGGGCCAGGCAAATTATCAGTCTCTTCCATACTGGAATCTATTTGAATTCTAATTCAACTCTAATGCCAAACTGGAAAGAAAGAAGGATTGCTTGAATGAGTAACAGCAATTAGCAGCATGTTATGACTATTCCTAATCACAAGGCTTCAACACTGTGCCGGTCTCAGGTTGACAAGTGCTCAATTTCTCCAAAAAAGGCCACCTGGACGCTCTTAGAACCTCGAGCTCCGTGGTTGCTGACCATGACAAAATGGTAAAATGATGGTCAAATATTGTCAAATGGCCATCCGATCTTAGGGTCGGGCAACCCCGACCGCCCGGCCCGAACTCGACTCGAACCCTGCTGGGACCGGCGCATTGGAGGCGGAAGCTTCTGGCGGTGCCAGCGCCATGGCTCCAAAAAAACCGGCGAGGGAAAGAGGAAGAGGCGGCGCCGAATTCCGGCGGTTAGTCTTTGGGAACGCTTCTGACACTTTTGCCGGCAACTTGCAAAAGTTAGGCTGGTTCCCAAGCTGCTTCGCGCGGGCAAGAGACTCAAATTTGGGAAGCTGGCTGAGCAAGGTGGAAGTGCCTGGCTGGCTGGTTGGCTGGCTGATTGGCTTCAGCTGGTTGATTGGCTCTTTGCTTGAGCCCCATGGTCTAGCACGGCGCGGCGGCACTCGTTTGGAGATGCATCAAGCTTTAGGCTCTTGGAAAGGTCCTTGGAAACACGTAAAATGCCTGAAACTCCGATCCGCTCCGATCGCTGTCCAGACAGACCACAAAACAGTCAGATGGGCACAAGCAATTCGCGGCTTCCATGGCATTCCGTCGGCGAATCTCCGAGACTGCAAAGGTCCCTCGCAGAATGCCTTCCATCCGCCGGATAGGCTTCAAGAAGGATAAGAACCGTCCCCAAGGAAGTTAACCTGTTCCATGGCGGGAATTCTCCGGTTGGCAAATCTCGGAGGTCTCCCCCCGCCAGGAATTGACAGCCTTAACCCAAAGCACCGATTCATGCCAAACGCACACGGGAAATGATACCAGGAAAAAGGGAGAGAGAAGGAATCATCCACAAGCCGCGCCGATATACCAAGTTGATCGCAGCTCTGGGTGCCCAGGTGCTTTCCACGAACCACGCAAAGTGATGTGTGGGCGTGCGGACTCAAAAGACTTAAAGAATGGTCTCTCTCTCTCTCTCTCTCTCCATCTCTTTCTCTCTCTCTCTCTCTCTATATATATATATATATATATGGGCTGAACTCCGGCACAATGCGCGAGAAACGAGCATGAATGAGACAGCTCAACCAAGCACAAAGAGACAAGGGAGACAAAGGAGGCTACCAGTTGTCTGAGCGGTGCATCTGGCGGGAAAGTAGGGCATTGGAGCTCTGTTTCATTCACCGGCAGGGGCTCCATCAAGCTTGGAACGTGTCCCAAGATAAGCACAAGTGAATCTGAGAAGCGGTGCAAGCCGTCCGAGTCGCGGCCCATGCTGAACCTGTGAACTGTTGAAGCTTAACGTCACGCTCGCTACACTAAGAGATGATTGTTAGCCATTAGTCATTGCATCCCGTTGTTCCCACGGGTTGACAAACACGCGAGCCCCGGACAGAATGACTTGTTTCCTGACAGGGACATGGCAAAATTGGGGAGTTGCCCCTATTTTCTGCTCACCAAACCAACTGTAGACTACCCAACATATTGTCAGCTCATTTACAAAATGCACTGCATTAACCAGCCCCAACTCGCATCTTTTACCTCACCATGAGAATCAGCACTCCTGAGGGGCCTCTAATTAAAAGCGCACGCCCGGCGGTTTGCGCGCGTGCTTGTGACACACAGCCATCCCTCAGGTGCAACACTGGCCAGTCCATAGTTGGATGCAGCTGGGAAATGAGGAACAAATTGAAACGAGAACTCCTCTTTCAGCCCAAAGCAAGCGACATGCAACCAAGGGCACAGCGTTCCTTGCGCTCGGTCCGAAGCGGACGGGGTTACTTTGCGCAGTCCACTTGGAATTCACATCGGCGAATGGAATCCGCTCACGTAAGCGATCGCAACCTCACGCTGCCGAGTGAAAGTCGCCCACTTGGTTTTGGTTTTTGTCGGGGGGACCCTTGGTGGCTTAGACATGGGGTTGCATGTCCACCCACCATTTTGGAGGGCGCTACAACCATTTAAGTGCCCACTCTGCACCTTTCTCTGCGGGTTTCTTCTCCCAACCTACGTTTCAAGTGACTGAGCGGTACATGCCATCAGCTGCCCCTTCATGGCCTCTTAGCTGCAGCCTGAACGAATCTGGGGGGGGTTCTCGCAACTGGAATCGGTCCCTCAGCTTTTGGTTTCCCTTCAACATCCATTTTGAAAAGCACGCATTTGGTAGTGCCCCCGATGCGTCTTGAAAAAGGACCGCGCTTTTTGCTCAGCCCACGTGTTTGTTGACATAGTTGGCACTTGGTTCTGCAGCACCGCGGTCCCAATGACTGAAGCAGAACAAGGAAGACACACAGGCGTTGAACGCCAAATAGAAGTGTCACACTTGGCTCTACCTGTGCATGGTTTGGATTGGTGGTTGGGAGGTTTGGGGTGGCTTCCCATCTACCTTCCTTCCATAAGAACCAGAAGTTCAAATACCAAACCACCAATCCAAACCATCAACCAACGGTTCCCTGAGTCATGAGGCCAATGTACAAAACAAAAAAAGCTGAGGGCTCAAAGGCCTCCCGACAACCTGCCCGCTCCACTCCTCGGGCTGCCCCACTCGCGCACTGCGCGGGCGAGCCGCGCCAGCGCGGTGTCCTCAGGCTTGTCTGTCGTCTTCTCTTGTTCGTGCGAGGCCTCTCCAAAGTAGGCTCTGTGCAAGATAAAACTTGTGCAAGTCCTTTCTTCCTGAAGCTCCGTGTTGCTGGATCGGTGTAAGCTTGCTGTTTGGAAGCATGCTACGTACTCTGTGCAAAATGTGTATGTTGCGTCTGCTCTGTTTTGGCCTTGTGTATGTTGTACGCATTGAGGCCCGTGCCTGTTCTTAGATTCGATCTGGCAACATCTCGCCAAGCGTTCGCGAAAGGCTCTTGGCTCTTGGCCTTCCGCACTGTCGTGGCGTTTAACACTCCGGGCATCGCTTTCAACACCCTCAGCATCGCCAGCTGGCTCTGGCTTAGGGTGGGTTCAAGGTTGGCTTAGGGTTGGCTCAGGATAGGTGTAGGACTTGTTGTAGCGTTGGTTTCGGTTGGTTTTGGGTTTGTATAGGTGGGTGTAGGTTTAGGGACGGTTTAGTGCTGGTTGGAGATAGGATTTCTTTAGGGTTGGTTTAGGGTGGGTTTCGGGCTGGTTTGGAGTTGGTTTAGGCTGTAGTTGGGTTTAGGGTCTTATGGCAGGCTTAGAGTGATTTGGGGATGGTTCGTGCTGTTTAGTGGGTTTAGTGGGTTTAGTGCTGGTTTAAGGTGGCTTTCAGGTGGGTTTAGGGTTTAGGGGTTAAGGTGGTTTGAGAGTGGGGGTTAGGGTTGGTTTAGGGTAGGTTCGGAGCTTTTGTAGGGCTGGCGTATTGCTGGTTTGGACTGGGTTTGTATTGGGAGAGGGCAGGTCTAAGCTTTCTTTGGGATTTCTTTAGAATGGGTTCAGGGCGGGTTTAGGCTTGGTTTAAAGTCAGCTTAGTTACATTTGGGTTTGCAAATCAAGCGCAGCACAAAGGCGAACATCCTGAAAAAAATGCAAGGTGCTGCTTGTGATGTTGGGGGGCACTGCTGGTGATGCTGGGAGTGCTACTGGGGATGCTGAGCCACCAAAAGCCGCAAAAACTCGCCAAACCCCAACAATGGCCCTCGAAGAAAACACGCTGCCACTTCTGAGGGGCCTCTCTGCAAAACTCCTAGCCAACTGGCGCCAAACCCTCTTGGGAAACTTGAGGGGCTCTAGGGGATTCGGACCTCGCGTATCCTGTTGGGGTTGGACTTTGATCCCGGGCACCTCCCACCCCCCACACCCAAAACCACCGTACGATGGACAGTTGGGATCTATGTTGCAACACCTTCTTTTAGAGCATTGCTTTTTCAGGCCATGTGTCAAAGCCGGGAATTGCACCACCCACATAGCTGATCTTCCTTTTGGCTTCCCTTCAAACCAACCTGAAATGGGCACCCCCCCTACATCATGGAGAAGAAAGGGACCTGTCCACTTCCATCGGGCCTTTTGGGGGCCACAACAACTCCACCGCCGTGGCCTGCTCCGCGGCCCGGCGCTCGAGGTCCATGAGCTGGGCGCCCAGCTCCCTTCGGCCGTTGGATTCGTGCGTTATTCGGTTTTTGCTTTTCCCGGGAAATGAGAGGCTTGGCTTGGAGTGCATGTTCTTGCGGGAAGGTATGGATGAGATTTCTTGTGCCTCTTTCTAGGCGTGGGATAGATTTGATTTGGGGGCTGGCTCCAAATGGAATTCGCGAGAAACTGGGCAAAAGCTGGATATGTTCAGCTCACTGCGGGGGCTTTTGTTTTTGTGTTGGAGGGGGGAAGGTTTGCCTTGCCTTTTTGGTGAGAGGGGGGCGGGGGGGCAATTTGGTTTGCCCTTAAAAATTGAGGAGGGTTACTAGGAAACATCCTGCTGGAGAATCTGACACAGCCAAGACACAAATGGCGAATTGCTGTCCCTCCCAGTAAACCGGGGTAAAAGGTACGAACAATCAGCAGCGAGCAAAGATTGAGCATAACCTTCTTGTGCCCGGAGCGCCCTTTCGTGTGCGGTGTGCACCTCACCAATTTTCTCCCGAAGGGCTGAACTTGCTTTGACAACCTGCCCTAAACCAAGACATGGTGTTTTAATGTTGCTTAACCAAACAAAGATTGCAAAAAATGATAGATCTTACAGAAAATCCAATTGCAGCCACATGTCACGACTTGAATCCCCCGTTAGGCGGCCGCCCCAGCCGGCCTGTTCTTGAGTCTCAAGTCTGTGCACTCGGCGTCATCCTGAAACGGCTCCGCGGGGTTCAGCGGAGGTACCAAAGGAGGTGGGGCTCTCTTTCCTGAGGTACCCTTCCGGTCTTACAGAAACAAACAAAGGGAATGCCGGTAAAGCCGGTTTGGGAGGTGTCCCGTTTTGAGAACCCACATTCGGCCTTGAAACGTATTTCATGGTGCGAAAGCGAAAGCCCCTTCTGGCTCCAAAACATGACTCAAAAGGAGCTGTCTACAGCGCATCGCCAGATTGCTTCAGCACAAGGGCCCTTTCTCTTGGTCAGTCTGCCAAAATTCAGGCTCCAATGCAACACTAAGCAAGACAAGAAAAAACAGCAACCCAGCACAGTCATGCGTTGCAAAACTCCCTCGTGGCACGTGTGTGAACGCTGCACTCCCCTACGCTACCTTTCGTAACAAGGGTTTTATTTCAAACGGCATCCGGCCGCCATTTTGGCTCGCTGGAGCTTGCCTAGATTCGCTGGACGCACCAAATCTGTTGCCGTCCATCAACAGCCAATTTCCAGCTTGCAACAAAGGCGCTAATCAGGCATCAGGCGGCAACATTCAACTCAACAGTCGGAAGTGTTCAGAGTCGCTGAAAGCGATCTTTGGAACCACTTCTTCACATGGAGGATACCGGGCGAACCGAAACAATTGGAATGGGGTTGTGGGGCATTGTGAAACCAGCTGAAGTCATGAGCGTTGGGGAACAATGCCGGTACTCATGACAAAGCGTCTTCTATTTTGTTGGAGCAGGGAAACCGATCGCCAAGAGTGGATGCTGTCCGCGGTCCTCGTCCTCTGCCAGCCTGGGATGGCAGAAACGAGGCGGGTGTCAGAAACAGAGCCTGTTCTGGAGGTGTCAACAAGTCATTTGCTGCCTTCAAAACAAGGGGAAGTGGGATTTGAGGGAAACAAGGAATTTCGGGGGCCAACAGCGACTCAAGGACAGCCAAAATGCGGCTCTCCATGGGATACATCCTCACCATGTGGGACAGTCCAAAAGCTCTGAGGGGACCATTCGTACTGTTCAAATGTGCAGTTGTCCTCTCTACTCAGCCAAAAAGAGTCTCCCCCATTTGGAAACACACCGGCGCGGAATCGTCGCCCTCGTTTCTTGGCCGAAGGAGCCCCACTCATTTAGCTGCGTGGAGAAGATGTGCCAAAAGGCACTTAACCCCATGTTGGCCCCGCACCTCCGGCTACACCTGCTTCCTCAAGGGGGCCTTCCATAACGAAGGGCGCCCTCTTCGAACGGGCGGAAATAATTTCACCGTTCTCAAAGTTACTCACAGGAGGTGAAAAAAAGAGACAGCACCCGGAAACCCGGACTTTGAACAGATCAACAAGAAAGAAGCAGCAGAAACAGTTGTGGCTCAAAGATCACACCCCAAATCACTCATCGAAAATCCAAAAAATACGTTCCTTACATAAAGAAAAAGAAGCGCAAACACAAAACAAAAAGAACAACAAACTGAAACAGAAAGCCAAAGTCGACAGCTCCGAGCTTTCGGCAGATCCTCGGGCGCCAGGTCTGCCAGGCCACTCGACCGCCTCGGAAGCCAAAGCCATCCGTCGCCGGGCTCGAGCAACGCAGGGGGGGGAGGGTCCCGCTTGGGGGTTGCGGGTTCCCCTTAAAACCGAAAAGGAAAAGAGACAAAGGGTCAAAATCAACCCGTCCGCCGGGCCCCAGCGATACGGGATCTATCCCAGAAGTCCAAGAGGCTTCGACGAGTTCTGGGCAGCCGGCTGCATCTGCACCGACATCACGCTGCGGCCCTGCGGCACGGGCTGGCTCGGAACAGGGAACTTCCTGGGAAGCTGCTGCCAAAATCCATGGCTGTTCTGGATATGCTTTTTTGTACCCACGCTTCGATCAGGAGAACCTTAGATCGCCTCTTTCCCTCACCAACCTGGGCTTCTGGGCCCGAGCCCAAACCCACCCGGCCTTGGCAGCCTCCGCTGGCAGCAGAAGCAGCGGAAGAAGCCGCCACATCATCGGCTAGGCCACTCTTGCGCCTGCGCCGAGACCCGTTTGATACGGTACCTGTCGGATGGGTCGAAGGACGCCCACTTCCCCACACCAGCGCGGAGAGGCACAAGACTGGATAGGGCCCTCTTTGCGCTGGAACCTTGGAGCCCAGGCAAACCCACAGTCTTGTTTCAGAATGAGCTCACCCCCCCCCCCCTCTGGGCTCGGGCGCAAACAACAGACACCCAAACGCCGGGCATCGTGGAACCCGCTCTTGGTTCTTCCAACCATCGGGCCAACAGGCCCACCTCCCCAACAATCGCGGCACCCGCAGCTTAGGGCGCAGACCAGATTTCTCCGGGCCAGAGAGCTGTGAAGATGTACTCGGAGGTTCGCTATCACCTGACGAGTTCCGTTGGAACGCGGTGCACTTGCAGACATCCTGCACCTTTTGCATGATCACATCCCCGATTTGCAACTAGATATGGGGATACTTGGCAATGTGGTAATTCGAGCTCATCCAAGATGCCTCCTTGGACAAGCCACGACGTCAACCTACGTCAATAAATGTCCCTCGAACAAAGTTATTCTTCACTGATGCCCTTTGTTGGGGCAAGACATGGCCAGGCTTTTTGTCTTGGCTGGTCCAAGGCAGACAATGAATAGCTCTGGACACAAAAAGCTGGGCAAGCTCGCCAGTGAAGAATATGCATCCTCCCCAAAGCGCCTCCTTTGCAACACTACAGGAGGAGGAAAAGGGAGGAGCAATACAAACAAAGGGCTGGGCATATATACGTCAGCAAAAGGGCCGACAACAATCATTGGAGGGGAAGGAGTGGAGGGGGCCGGAGTGGGGTTTACCAAGTGGCTAATGCACAAACAAAGCAGCGACTCAACCTTGCCCGCTTCAATGCTTTCAAAGGTTGCCCTGCAAGCATGTCTCACGTCTGCTGTCGCGGGAGAGATGCAAGGAAGCCGTGCAGCAAGCAAATGCGTTGGTCGAAGCTCAAAGAAAAGTCGATCCACAGCCCGACCACCCGCCTGTCAGAAGTTTGACCGCACAAGTTGAAGCCAACGGCAGCAGGTCGGCACAGGATGGGGTTTGGAAGCTTCGCGGACAGCTAAGAGCAAAAAAGAAGGAACAAAGGAGAACAATGGCTGCCTAAACATGGGTGTCTCACATCTTGTTGCATCTTGTTTTTGGGCCCCACCCCAAAAAAACAGAAATCAACAGCAAAACAAGTGTGCCTTCCTTGTGGTATTCCTTTAAAACCACCAAAAAGGGGGGCTGACTCGGAGAGCTTTCCGGGGCTCGCGACTCGCCATCGTGACATCACCTGGCCCTTTGCAGCTCGGCCTTTGTTTTCCTAATTCTGTTGACCAACCGCTGCGAGTGCAGGCGCCAAAAAGGCAGCCAACGGTTTTCAGCCCACAGATTCAGCTCTTATCCGGGGGAGTGCCCTCCCCACAAGCCCACTTGAGCAGAGACCAAAGCAGGGCGAAACGGTTCCCAACTAAAGCAAAGGAAACAAAATTATGCTTGGCACCCAATAGGACTAGGACCCGCACGTCCTGCTCAACGCTCTCAAGTCGCTCTGCGACCCCAAGGGCCCCGAAAAACTATCGACGCGACCTTCTGCCAGGCATGTTCAAAAAAACCTGCTTGCCATTTGTTGCTTGCTCCAGAAGCTTCCGGGATTGACTTTGGACCTTCACCTAAGCTTTGATCACTACGTGACACTGGGGAGAAGGGCGACGCAAACGTAATCTCCGCTTGTCGGAGGGTCTGAATTTGGACGCCGCCCTTGCAGCATCATACGAGATTCAGCGACAAATCCTTTGGACAGGCTGAGTTGAGCGAGCAAACGAGGCACCAGCCTCGTTGGACGGGGCGTCGTGCGAACTTTGCCAAAGCGTCAATTGGTGCACGGCTGGAAATCTGGCAGCGGTCAACTTATCCTTCAGCCATCGCACAAGGGTCCTTTTGCCTAGTCGATCCCTCGATTCCAGCCACGGGGGCCGGGCCAAACCTCTCTTTGGCTGGGCCAAAAAGGTCGACCCGGCCAGCTCTTAGCCATTCCTGTGGCAGCTTGGCAGTGCCCGAATAAATGACCGGAACCCAAAAGTCCGGTGCCAGCCCTGGTCTTTAGGGACCAGCTGAAACCAGAAAGTTGCTCATTCAACGAACAACCAACACGCGTTGTTTTTACTTGTTCCTTCGCAGGCTCCCGCAAGCTGCAATTCGACGACGTGCTGCCGAATTCTGAGGTGATCCGTGCCTGGCTGGAAACTGACAGCGCCCGATGACCCATTTTAGGAAAGCGGGGGGATCATGGCATGGACGCTTGGAAGAAAAACACGCTGAAGAAAGGGTGGACTGAGGGTCCACCATACGGGGAAGACAGGGGGAGTGAGTGAGGCCCTTTCATGCCTCCCAAAAAATGTCAAAAGGCAAACCCATCGCCGAGAGACCAGCAATGCCAACGTTCTTTGGCCCAAGAACTGCCAATCCACTTGCCAAGCCTCCGAAAAGAGTTTCGGCAGATGTCCTTCTGCCATGCATGGCGCATGAGGCAGCAAAAAACATAATTCAACTGACACCAATCCAATTCTCAGCCCCGCCTCGCGCCTTGGGCGCGAGGCTACAGCTCCATCTCCGAGTCCAGGTCGCTGCGCTCGGCGTCCTCGCTGTCCGCCTCGGGTTCTGTCCCCCGAGTCCCTGCCAGCTGCCTCCCAAGTCCTTGCCTCTTGGGATGGAAGCAAAGCACCCCGCGAGAAAGCCAAACTGTAGGCTGGGTCCCTCTTTGTTTTCGGGATCTGAGTCGATTGCTCCGTGTTGGCGAACGAGGAAACTTCAAAAGAAGCGGGAGTCCCTTGTAGAATGACCACAGGATCCCAGAGTTTGGTCGCAAGTGGGACATTTCCATATGACTGCTTCCTGCCATAGACATAACCTCAAGGACAAGCTCCAAGTACGGCATGGTACTCGTGCTCTTCGAGTTCACAGGGACACCACAGTGGAAAAAACACATGCGCAAAAACAACATGTCGGCTTCGTGCTCGAGAGCAAGATGGGCTACATGAGCACCTTCGGCGACCTTTGTTGCAATTGCGCAGGCTTGTGCCTGGAGAGACACATGACAACCGTAAAAAAGATCGCAGGTACAAGGCTCCTCTCAAAGCCAAGGGTAACGCGCACATGATGAAAACCAAGCTTGCTCGTCCCTCCCCCTTCTCGGACATGTTTAGCTGGACAGAACAGGCCAACGCACTGTCTTGAGCCCACGTGCCAACCAGTCAAAAAAAAAAAACATTTAATTTGCCACTGCCATCTGCCAAGATCTGCGTCACTACATGGTCGAATGGCCCATTCCGTCAGCTCAAGCCGAAGGGGCGAGGCGAAGAAACTCGAACCACTGCACCTGGCGCGTGCCAGCACGAAGCTCTGGCGGATACTCAAAAGTTTACTCCTCTTCGCAACAGCAGAAATCGCAGAAAATGCAGATAGTAAATCAGAACATCAGAAATGTTGTTTTCTGACACCACGGAAACTGGGGCCAGGAGACCTGCAAAGTGGGAACTTCCAAATGCGCAGAATCTGGGGAAACACGCAATCCCAGGTCAACTTCAGGCGCGCGAAGAGAGCCACCATGAAGAATCCTCGTGCCCCCACCTCCCCCACCACCCCCCCCCCCCACCCCACCCCCGAATGGCTCATGATGGCTGGGGTGTGTGTCTCTGTGCCCCATAGCCCCATATCTGCTGCAGGAATGGAATCCCCAGTCACGTTGCCCCCGCCAAAAAGAATGCGAAAGAAAGAGGAGCTTCTTACCATCTTACCATTCCCCCCTTCCCCCCAACACAAACAGCCAGCCCTTTTACCCCTTTGCACCCACCAAAAGCAAAACACAAGAGGTATGCGTCAAAATTTGGGCACCCCCAACTTTGGGGCGACCACAAGTCACGCGTTGACAGCGACGCCTCCATCTCGCCGTTCCAGGACCGCCGCACCTCCCGAAGCTCGGCCTCCAAAACCGCGCTGCCGCAGACCTGCCGCCGCCTGGAACGGGAGCGGGCAAATGCAGGTCCGATTGCTCGGCAAGCGGCAAACAAATTGGGTGTGTCCCGTTTTTTGAGGGTACACTTTTTGGACACCACAAGGAAAACCACCGTTTTGGTGGGTCCCCCATTTGAGATATACCCATAGAAGAAGCACGAAAAAAACACAAGTTTATGTGGGATTCATGTCCACCACTTTTGAGGCGGTTCCCCACTCAATTCATGGCCATATGAGAACATGCTCCAGTCAAGCCAGCTATGGAAAATACTACCGGAGCTTAGCCCAAACCTTGGTGTTAAGTTGCAATATGATAACATATGACCCCAGGATACGACAAACTATGGACCCCTTCTCGATTTTCTTATGAGGAGAAGCCACAAAATCATATCTTTAGTTTCGCTTCAATGGCATAGAGCTTCTGCCAAATGGTGGACATAAATCCCCGTAAAACTGACGTCTAGCAAAGGGTCCCAAATAGAATTCACGCCCACATGACCCTCGGAGAAAACTACCAGTGTTTCCCGGAAGAGCAAACAAAAATCGGGGCCCCATTCAAATTTGGGTAGACCCCCATCCTCCCTGAACCAACAGTACAAAACCAATAATATTGTCAGCTAATCAATAGATAAAGACGTTGATATGCGAATATGAATATGATAGTGGTTGGACTAATATTGTTGAAATACCCTCCCATCCGTGTCACGGTCTTCTGCAAGCAAACCCAAAAGTTCGATGTTAGTGGGTCTGGATATTGCTTCGGTCGCTGGTAGCTTGATTGGGTTGCTTTGGTTGCCTGGACCTGGTCATCTTAAATTTTATCTTAGTTCCTCTCGGGAGGCCAAGTACTGTTCAAACAAAAACAGATTCGGAAGGACTACGCTGGAACGTAGTCGGGGGCGGAGTCCTAAGCTCTTTCCGGGAAGCTCTCAAAGCTTCGCGCAACCTATGCCCGAAGAAACTGGTGAATTCGGGGTGCGGCGCGGGTAGATGGAAGATGCTACGAGCAGGGGGTGTCCTTTTGAAACCATCTGTTCCAAATGGAGTGTTCCTGGTGTCCCTTCAAAACGAAGGACCGAGGAAGGGTACCCCCCAAAAAATAAGAAAACAACATGCCCCCAATGGAACTTTCGCACAACTCCTTCCGTCCGAGCCTCCCAAGCTGCGAGCCTTCCGCCTGCAAGCCCCGTTTGGGTATGGACGAGTGGCTTCCTTTCGGTCTCCGTTAAAAGGCCGCCATCCCATTTGGAGCCATCTTGGCATCTTGGCATGTCTTTCATATTAAGTGTGGGACTGCAACAGGCGGCAATTGCAACCTCCCAACGGGCTTGTCAAGTTGAGGAACCACCCCAACATGGCGGTTTATTTCCTTGAGTATACCCTGTAAAGCCAGGGCCGCTCAAACAACTCCCAGCTCCAGAAGCCCTTTTCGAGATTGATCTCTTTCGGTGACGTGTTCTGCTGCCGTTTTTGTTGGGGGTTCAAAACGCGGTCCCACTGTTTTCACAAACACGGTGTGTCTTACAAACCAGTTGCACCCCCTCACAACTCTTTCATTTGCTCCGGTGTTCAACCGGAAGCCAGCAAAACGACATCCAATCCTCGCAAAACCAAATTATGGCTGGTACTCGGGAAGAAACTACCATTTGCTAAAAAAGGCTCGCTAAGCTTCCCTGTAAACCAGCCAGAAAAAAAAAGATACCAAATCAAAAACTCCTTTCGGTGTCTTTGTTGGGGGGCCCAAAAAAAACCCACCAAACAAAGGCGCCAGATCAAAGGCAAAGAAACATGAAGAAGAAAAAAACAGCGCCTCCGGCTTCTCCCGGCAGACCTGCGGAAGGCCGGTTCTCAGGTTGGGGGTGCGGGAACTTTCTGGGACCTGGCAAAGCCACCAAAAAAAGAAGAAAAAGCTTCCCTCGAAATGGTGGTTCGGTTTGGTGGTTCCCAGGGTGGCTTGAAAAGGAGAAAAGCTTGTTGTTGGTTTCCTCTCAGCTCTGAAAACTCCATGAAGGGTTCATGGTTTCTCGCGCCAACAAAAAACACGGGGACTCCAGTACCTCCTGTGGGCTCACCGGAACCCTAGCATTTGCGACATCTTGCAATCCGTTGAAATCAGGGAGCCCTCCCCTTGCGCTCAAGCGGTTCCAACCACCCAAAGATCTCCCCGCTCAGACGGACCCAGGGTTTCGGGCGTGCGCCTGGGCTACTCAACTGCGATCAAACATATGGTCCGCGTCACACCGTGCCTACAATCCACGGCGCCGCCTTTCTCAAGGGATACCAGCCAGGGCCCCAATTCTGCCAACCAAACAGAGGACCAACCCTTTCACTCAGGGAAGCCAAGCTGAAAACCCTCTTTGTTCTTGACCAATCGAACCTGGCCTCCTGCATCGGGGCCCTGAGCTGCGCCAGCAAGCGCTTGGCCACATCCAGGCACCCTGGGAAGTCCTTCGCCAGCCTGACTCGTCCACCAAAACCCCAAACTGTACGTGGCGTTCAAGGAGGCAACCAAACCCGGAAAGAGGGCTCGGCCGTGGAAAAAAAACAAAGGATATATGGCTTTGGAGCAGAAAAACACCTTAGCCGGCCCATGGAACCAAAATGCTTGCTGCAGTGTCACATGCCAAAAGCACCCCGAGACGTCCATGCCCAACTTTCCTGCCTCCCCGAAAACGCTGTGATTTGCATGCGCGTGAGCGTGTAGGGGTGTATGTTTGTGCGTATATGCGTGTATTTGTATGTGTGCATGTGCGTACGCACCTACACATATGCGCAGTTCGTGTCTGTGTATTCTTCTGCTTCTTGTCTGTCTCTGCCTCTGCTTCCATCTCTGTCTCTGCCTGTGTCGCTGTCTCCGTCTGTCATTCTGTATGCATGTACGGATGAATGCATGCATGTGGATGTGCGGGTGTTTACGTATGCAGGTGTGAGGCATGTCGGGATGAAAGATAGTGTATGATCATGTATTTGTTTGCTTGCTTGCTTGATTGCTTGCGTGCGTGCGTGCCTGCCTGCCTGCCTGCTGGCCAGCCCTCTGGGTCTCGCACGCGTGATTCAACTCTGGCATTTGTCTCAATCCGCTCAGATAGGCGCTGCAATGCACATCCAGCCCTTGCAACTGCGCACCAAGTATCTTGGGCTTGTCCGTTGAAGCAGCTTTTATGTAGTGTGCACATTTGCCATTGCAAGCTTGCAATGACTATGTCTCTCGCTGATAGGTGCAAGTGCCAACCTGCTACGGGTTCAGGCACTGACTATGTCTCTCAGTCTCCTCGCTTCTCATAAGGGCCCCTAAGAACGTGCATGAAGGAATTGTATACAGTGTCTGGGTAAGTTCACAGCAATCTTGCAGAAATTCTCAATGAACGGCTTTGTAGGGTATCCTGTGAGCCGCATAATCAGCGCTTAGTGGGGGTTGATTGAGAGGGTCAACGCTTGACGAAAGGCATGTGTAAGTGTGGCTTAAAATAGGTAGACACTATACACTGATATACATATGTTACCTACATCTACATAGTGTGTATATATATATATGTACAGCGTGTGCGCATGCGATCCCGTGTTCCGTGTTCCCCCCCAAAAAAAAAAGAAGAAGGAAAAATGCATAGGATCTGCTCTCCAAACCCAACCTCAAACCAACCGGAAACCAACCCTAAACCAACATATTTACATTTATGTGTCAAATGATATAGTAAGCAAACATGTACTATGTGCAGATTTAAGATATATATATATATACGTGTGTACGTGTTAATATACGTCTATATATATATATATATATTGGTTTATGTATGCATTCATCTACTTATTCAGGTCGCTACCTGGTTAGATAGCTAGCTATCGATTGTTCTATGAATGTGCGTGCATATTGTAGTGCATTGCAATATCATGTAATGCAATGTCGTGTAAGAAAATGGAGTGTGATGACATGTAATATCATGTAAAAACGCAATGATTTGGAATGTGATGCAACCTAATGTAGTGAATGAATGTATGAATATAAAAACTCGTGTATGCATGTATCTATATATAAATATACATATATGCATGTGTGTGTGTGTGTGCGTGTCAGTGGCTCCCGGCTTCTTCTCTTTGAAACGTTTCGCCTCTCCGCCAGGAAGGGCACCCCATGGAGCACCGCGCACCGGGCGAAGCCTTTGGCGCCGGCCTGTCGTGTGTGATTTGGGAAGCGGGGAGTGTGTCAGACTTGGAGAAACTCCATACGGCCGATTTCGTTTGCGGGATTGACGAAAACCATGGGGCCAGGTTTTGCCTTGAAGAAAGAAACCATACAGCACTGTTTTGTAAAGTCCTGAAGTGGCCACATCCTCGGTTGTGAGGAGCCAGCTGAAAAAGCAAAAGGGAAAATGGGTCTGGTCTCCGATCCGCGGAAAGTGAGCTAGGCTCTTTGCGCGGACTCTTTCTTCTGCCAGGGCCCCCCGCTCCCCCTGCCCCTCCCCGCTGGAAGAAGGCCCTCTTTCTCGACACATTGGAGGATTCCACCTTCAACATCTGAAAGGGCCCGCAACTTTCAACGCACCTAACACTGTCTGACCTCACGCACAGAGGTTGGGGAAAGTGTTTAAAGTTGTTGCACCTCTGACAAAGCCTACCGCAAAAGTTGCAGCTGGAACAGCTGGCAACTTTGGAAGCATCCCAAAAACCATCATGGAGCCTTGGAAGAGTTCCCGTTTTTCGGGGTTTTCCGGTCCCATTTTGAATGGGTACCCGTTCCTCCTATGGAACCGAGAGAGAAAGAGTCCCAGGACCTCCTCTGCGTCGTCCAAGCTGGCGATCACCTCGGACGGACTTGGCTCGGTCAAAAAAAAAGCGGGCCGGACATCGGAAACGCCATGGACCGAAATACGAATCCAAGGCAGAAAGAAGAAGATTCAACATGGCTGCAATAAAAAAACCTACCCCAGGAAAGGCATCTTCATGGCGTTTCTCATGTTAGCCCTTGCTGAGAGATGGTGCCACTCTTGGACCCTACTGTGGCTTTCCTCAAAGTGTCGGTTCAGGCTAAAGAGCGGGTCGACAATGCGGGGTTGAACCCCCCCGGCGCCCCGCAACTTTCACCATTGCAGCAGAATGCCCAGCAAACAAACTCAGCAAATGTAGTCTCACGATTCATCTGAGAGATTCCCCAACCAATGCAGGAAAACAGGCACACAGGAGGAACGAAAGTTGGCAAGTCCCAAAATTGAATCAGCCCTTGGTGTTTTTGGACAAATCTTATCCATCTAAAGTCGCAAGACACGAAGTTCTGTCCCCCAGCATCCTGAAGAAAACACACTCGACACATCTAGTTGACCTGGACCTCAGCAGTACTCCACCAATCAACCACCAAACGAGTCCGGCTGCCCTCTGACAAGCCGGCGACACCAGCAGCATCACACCATCGCCAGTGTCCCCAGTCGCACTAGGTGCATCTTTGAAACTCCCAGCATGTTGCATTATCTGCACCAAGGCCCAAGCCCCCAAGCCCCCAATCCACTAATCCCCCACTGGCCCAAATCCCAAACCTCACACCCCCCCCTTCCGTCCCCCTCCCCCAACTTCCGCCCGCACTTGGCTCCCCTCGCCTTCTCCAGCGCGTCCCGCGCCTGTTCTGTGCCTGGTGCTGCCTTCAGCGGCTTCGCGCGCCTCAGAACATGTCCGACTTCCTCAAAAAACACGAAAAGATGAAACAAACCAGGAACAGGCCCTTACGCCCAAACGGGTCGGACCACTCGACACACCAATCGCGCCTGGAGGCGGCGGCGCTCATTTTCGGTGCCGGGCTCAGCAGCGCTTCCAAGCCTGGCGCAAGGGCCCCATGGGGCGTGTCACAATCGGGGGGCGGGGGGAGCGGGGGGTTTCAGCCCCCCAAAACTGGAACGATGGTCAGTTTTATTGGGTTGACTTTGAAGTCAAACAACAGGTAGCCTTGCACAATAGTTGGCGTGCTTTTGGTTGGCGTCCCCTTAAAACCGACCCCTTTCTGTCAAAAAAGGAGACATCCATGTTAGTCTCTTGCAGGGATCTCCATGATGCTCATGTCTAGCTGCCTGTCTTGGTTTCCACCCCAGTCGCCTGGTTCGTTGACTGGTGTTGCACGATCATGATGCGATGTTGCTCCATAATTCACCATGATGCAAGTAGGATATCTAAATTCGCTGCACGGAGCAGCTCAAACAAACCAAATGAAGTTGTGTGAGAAAGGACAACAGGATCTGTGCCATAGATCCTGATGAATGTGTGGCACACGATCATGATGCGATTTTGCTCCATGATTCACCATGATGCAAGTAGGATATCTAAATTCGCTGCACGGAGCAGCTCAAACAAACCAAATGAAGTTGTGGGAAAGGACAACAGGATCTGTGCCATGGATCCTGATGAATGTGTGCCACACGATCATGATGCGATTTTGCTCCATAATTCACCATCATACAAAAAGGATATCTAAATTTGCTGCACGGAGCAGTTCAAACAAACCAAATGAAGTTGTGTGAAAGGACAACAGGATCTGTGCCATGGATCCTGATGGATGTGTGGCATCTTGCGCAGCTTCCACGTCCCAGCGAGTGCAGGCCTTCCGGCGGTACCCGCGCTGGCCGCACCAGGTGTTGGCTCAGCTTGGCCTTGCGAATCCGGTTGTACCGGGCCGGACGTAAGTTATATGCGTTAGGACCTCTCAGTTGCTTCGTTTGAGGAAAAATGGTACGCAAATCAAATTCCGGGGCCTGTGAAAGTGCAGAGGTTTGAAGTTGCCATTCTTCTATTGTTCTCTGTGTGTGTGTGAGCTGAAGTGTTGTGTATGTGTTCGATCAGATTCTGCGACCTGCGGTGCTCGGAGGATTTTGCACACGCACTGCCTCAACCAACCCAGCAAACCCGTAAACATCAGGAGGAAAAACACATGTGCCTGGTAAATTATTGGATATGTTCTCTAGAAGGATTCAAGACATAACCAATGCGTTTGCTAGGCAGGTGCTAGACATGTTCGAAACACCTGCCTGACGCGCAAGAGGTAGTTTGGATACATCCCAATCCTATGCAAGACGTCCCCTACAAGTGTTAGGCATGTCTAGCAAACCGTCTGCTGTCAAGTTCTGGCAAGGTCACATCTTACATCCAGCGTCTAGCATGGTTCTGCGGTATTTAGAGCATATTCCTGGCCCATTGACATGCTACTTTTGTTTGCGAAGCACACGTCCAACAAGCTTCGAGCATGGGTCCGGTACATGTCCAGCCCAGTACTACGACGTGTCTGGCATATTCAGCAACATGTAATAGTTGTGTTGTATGATTCACAGTTGTTACATTGCCCATCTATTTCTACAGCAGATTGTGTGGATTGAAACAAAGGTTTCGCGCATGTGTATCTTCTGTCTGGGAGAACACAGTGTTTTAGTGTAGGGTGGGCATGTTTGGCCCATGGCAACTACGCATACGAACATGCAAATGGGCCAAGAACGCAAAAGAGTGCAAGCAACCACTCCGGAACCTGAACCATGCTCCTGGCATTTTTGCGGATGCTCGCCCTTTTGCGCGGGTAGCAAAAATACACTCCATGGGCTTCAGCGCCTGATGGCTGCCACTGGCCGCCGCCGCCACCCGCAGCGCCAAAGGCGCCTCGCGGGTTCGCTTTAGGCCCGGTACGCAGCACTCCCAGCTTCCCAAGTGTCCGCGGAGCGTATCCCACGCCTGGCCAGCGTGTACCCAAGGCGGGGCGAGGCCTCAGCAACGCATCCCGGAATCGGAACGCATGGGACCGTGACATGAACTAATACTTTCACCAGAATCAGGTCATCAGCGCCAAGATCACCACTAAAGGACCCATAAATCGATCAAATGCAGGCTCCCAGGCATCCAATTTGTCAGACCCAAATCAAGCCATACAAAGAAAGATGCGAAAGCAGGAACCCTCAAGAGAATCTCCTCTTATCATTTTCCACAACCAAAATGAGCCTCCATCAAAAACGGCTATTGGTTGATCGGGCTGTTTAGGATAGGGAATCCCAAATCACAATCCGCAATCCAGAGTAGGAACTACATGGGAAACACTACCTTGTCGCAGAATGAAGGACTGGTTTTGAACAACCCTGGGATTTTGATGGTACGCAGCCATTCGGATAAGCCGCGATTTGGTCAGCTTTTTGTATCGGACACGTCATTACTACTGTCTTGGAACCGGAAGCCTTTCCAATCCCAACGGAAGGGGCTGGCCTTTTGAGAGTTCCCCTCAGTCAGGGAAAGGGCCAAAATCACGACCACAGAAGGCTCCCCCTTTCGGGGCAAAGTGTAAAATTTGACCCGAAACCCTTTGACCTCGGACTGGGATCGGATTCTCCGATCGCTTTGCCTCAAAAAGCCCGCCGTGGATCAGGCCCAGTGGCCCGCCAGGCGCGCCAGGTCGGCCATGAGAGGCCGCAGCTCGGCGCCGGGCAGGTCCTGGCAGCTTCCCGCAAGTTCGAACCCTGTAGTTTTTGGTTGAGACTCAAGCCAGCCGTCCCCATTTGGCCATGGGTCAAAATCCCGTACCCCCAGTCATCCCAATCCCCAATAGAATAGACTAAAATGGGTGGTGCAGCTACCCCAAAATGGTACCATTGGTTTTGACCCACAGCCATTTGGGGGTCTCCAAACTGTGAGACACCCTGCTTTGCTGGGTAACTTTGTGACCGAAAGGGTCCAACTTGTTGAAAAGTTCACGAGCCAAGCCTTCCACTTCCCAAGTCCTTTTGTTCGCTCGGTGGACTCTATACGCAGACAGCCCTCGGCTCCCTTCACGAGTGCTTGGAAGCGGCGGAAATGGCGGACAGCAAGGTGGGCATGCGCACAGTTGTCAACCCTTTGGCGTTACCATTTACGTTGGCAACCCTTTGGCTGCGTGCCAGCGCTCTGCTTGGGAAGCTGTGGCTGAATGCCGGGTTTGCGGTTGAGTGCGCTGATGCGTGCACGTGAGTCCGCGATTTCTGAGTTTCTTGGTGTGGGTCGAGCAAGATTCCCACTGCTTGTTCTTGTGCTGGCGTGCTTCTTTCAAATCCCACTGTTGCTTCAACAACTCAAGAGGTCTTTTAAACAAACAGGACGGTCTGTGGTTGGGCAACCATAAACGGTGAGGTGCAAGAGATTGCCCCGGCTCACCCCTCAAGCTTTGAGAAAGCGTTCGAGCTCAGAATAGGCCTGCGCTTTCCCTCAAAACTTCCGAAGTCGCCAATGTGTGTCCCACGTCCACAGCTTCACAGCTTCAGCTACATCGAGGCCTCCAGCAGCTGCCAAGCGCCCAGCAGCTGCGAGGCGATGCGCTGCCAAAGCTCCGGCCCGCAGAGCTGCTCCCCCCCTCGACACCCCGAGACGCTGGCCAGCGGTTTTTTCACTTAAACAAAGGCACGTTTTTACACCCCCTCGCCCCCCTCCCTCTCAAACCACGAAGCTTGGCAGGATGAGGTTGACCCTTTTTGGCCTCCTTTCCCCCAAAGGGCCCCTAACATGGCTATAGTCCTCATTGGAAGACCCTCCAATATGGTTGGCGGACGTAAAAATGTAAATGATGCCTGCCTAGGGGTCCAACTCAATACAATACAATGTCGACACGCCCCGACTCATCAGAATCCTCCGGACGCCAATGGATCCCAATTGCGATTGCCTCTTCATTTGTCAAAGGCTTCCTTGCCCCTGCGGTCCCGCGGTCCCCCCCCCTCCTCCCCCTGGCGGTGTATGACCCCTTCCCATCCCCACACTCCCGTCGCTCCGGCATTCGAGGTGCGGGTCACGAGCTCTCGGTCCAGCAACGGCCCCAGCACCGCCAGCGCCAGCACCAGCGACCGCGGCTCCAGAGCCCCGAAAAGCGCCGAGTCCGAAGCCGGCGGCTCCTCGAAGTTGGGGGGCCCGGAAGCCGCTTTTGCCCGAAAACCGGACGCGACACATTTGGGTGCCTGTCAAAACAGTCAAAACATGAACAAAAAGAAGCCAAATGACTATGCTGCTCTTCGGTTTGAACCAGGAAGGAAGGAAGCAAGCAAGCAAGCAAGCAAGCAAGCAAGCAAGCAAGCAAGCAAGCAAGCAAGCAAGCAAGCAAGCAAGCAAGCAAGCAAGCAAGCAAGCAGCGATACTCGCAAAAGTGTGGCTCCTTCCGACGGCAAGCCAGCATGACATCGTCGTCATTTATTTGGGGTTGAACTTCTGACGCAACCTTTTGAGCGCACGCCTAAACAACCAAAAGTTGTGCCTCCAAAGCCATGTCAACATGTCAGCAAACAGCCTATGACTGCAACTATGGCACCTTGATCGCTAAACGTGCTCAATACTACAATCTGGTCATCAACCATACCTTTCAGGGTCCATATTGGGTTAAAACATGTGATTCTGGTTAGCCGCCGGTGGGACTATATTCATGTTTAGCAAAGCGCTCAACCAATCTGACAAACGCCCAGCCATCCTCAACCTATGAGAGTGTCTATCAAAGCTAGTCAATCCTTTTAGGGGACGGTGATGAAAGGGGACCAACGTGCAGCCAGGCATTTCAAAAGGAGTCGGAGATTCCGCGAAGGGACGGCGCCTGGCGCCTTCACCGCTGGCCTACATGCTGTCATGGTATTCGAAGCCTCTGGTCGCTTCACATCATCTCCAGTATTTTGAATGGCCGTTCTGCAATGGCATCCGTGCTTGCTTCAGCTGCGTTCACCAGAATGCAATGAGCAGCCAACTGAGCATCCAAGATGCAGGGAGGCGTTTTGTAGCTCAGGCCTGGCAACGTGAGACAAATGCCAGACCTAGTTTAACACCAAATAGACCCACGATTGACCATTTTAAAAAGATCCCTCTCACCGCGATCCGGGCGGTCTCCTTCATGTGGTGCCTCTGTCTATGCAGCTCCTGTGCCAGCTTCAGAGCCAGCAGCAGTGTCTCCTCCTCATCCACAGCGCAGGGCGCAGCGGGGTCGGCGCCTCCAATCAGGCGCTCGACCCCCTTCCACCCAAGAGCTGGCCAAGGCTTTTGGCGCACTGCACCTCTGCTATGTGATTTGGGCCTTAACTTTGAAAAGTTACGCCGTTTGTCGACTCAGAGTCTGCAGAGGGGCTACGTAGCCCACACGCCGTGAATTTGACCAGAAATCACGAGAAAAGGGAAACGCACTTCAGTTCCAGCCGATCCTTCACGCTCCATATCCACTCGTTTGTCTTGCAACCTTTTGCCGCGCGAAATTCAGAACCGCCCAAACTCCCAGATTCCAGTGGCCGTGGGGAAAGGGCACCTAAAAACAAAAACCGTCCAAAAACAGTAAGGGGGCAACTAAACCAAGGGCCCCACGAAAGCAACCGCCGTGCCCAATTTTCTTGTCCATGCCTTCCGCCAGGATGGCTCTGGCGGCGCAGCGGATGACGTAGCCTCGCTGCAGGGATGTCTTTGGGCAATCGATTTGCCGCAGATGCTCAGGTACATAAACTCACGAGAAGAACCCATTTTGTCTTGGGTTGCTCTTTCCAAATGACGCCAAAAGGAAGCCGCAACTCATTTTTGGCGTCCCCCCATTTCTGGAAACACCGAAAAGCATCGCTTTCCTGGTCCCGCTCAACTTGTTCTAATTTGCCGTAAATAAATCAAGAATCTCCCAAAACGACGAGGACTTAGTTAAGCTCGTTTTCTCCCTAATCAGCAAGCTTCCCCAGATTTGGAGAATTTATCCCCCCTTTTGTTGGGCCTGTAAAGGGGGAACCCGTCCAATTTCAGGTTCTAGTTGCGAGTCGACCCCGAAATGGGCACCCTAAGACAGGGGATCATTATTTTCTTTCCTCAAAATAGGGACCCCCAAATGGTGTGTGTGTGTGTGTGTCCGCTTAAAAACCGTCCAAAAATACACAGGGGGGTTCCAACTTTTGAGCAAGGCCAAACCAATTCCAACTTATTTTGGGGGGTTCCAACCTCTTCCCAAGTTGTGCGTTGCCTCGGGTTTCCCCTTTAAGCCAACCCCCGAAAAGGGACCACCGCCTCGACTCGACTCGTCGACTCGACTCCCGGGGCCGGCGCCCAGGTGCCGCGCCGCGCCCAAAGAGCTCGCCAGCTCCAGGGGCTCCAGAGCGCTCAAGGCCCACAGGAGCCTCAGCTCCTGGCCCGCCTGTTGGAAGAGGCCTGGGCATGCGAGAAATCATACCTATATATATATATATGTATGTATCTGTATATGTAGACGTGTGTATATGTTGTAGATGGATGTAGATATGTAGAAGTAAATATATGGTTTCAATGTGTAGTGTAGTGTGGTGTGGTGTGGTGTGGTGTAGGGTGTAGGGTGTAGGGTGTAGGGTGTCGAGTGTAGGGTGTAGGGCTGTATGGTGTATGGTGTATGGTGCCTGGTGTGATGTTGTTCAACGAGTGTAGCGTAACGTAGGGTAAGGTAACGTGATGTATAGGTAACGTAAGGTAAGGTAACGTGATGTATATGTAAATGCTGTTGTTTGTGTTGTTGACTACTTTGTACGCATCACACACGATACAAGAATAAAGTCATTAAACATCATGGATGACATCAGGCTCGGTCCTGCGGCCGGGAGCTCCCACAACTTCACCCCTTTGCCGGCTGTTGTTTCATACCTCCAAGAGGTGTCCCTCCGTTTAGGGATCTACTTGGACATAGGCATCCTTTCAGGTAGGGTTCAACATTGATGGATTCCACTGGTGTCTTACCCCGGCTGCTTACTCTTGCCACCTGCACGCACCTACTTGGACATGCCCCCCAAATAGAAAGGGACCCTGGCCTTGCTAATGGATCACCGAGGATAATGGACAAATGTTAGACAAACAAATAGTTGAAAGGTAAGCCAAGTCCAAAGAAAAAAACATAAGAAGAAAAAAAGATAACAAACACATGACAAACGAACAATAAACGTTTAGCGAACCAAAAAAGTCAGCCGCGCAAAACAACACATACACAGGACAAAGGTATGACAAACAAAAGGCAGGCAGGTAACAAACAAATAATAGACAACAAATCCGCAAATAGCGACAAATAATAACAACAATAACGAGAGCAGCAATAATAACAGGAAACAAAAGTTTTTAGTTAAAAAAAAAAAACAAAAAAAAAATGTTAAAAACAAAGTTTTAATTTAAAAAAATTAAAAAAAAAAAAAAAAAAAAAAAAAAAAAAAAAAAAAAAAAAAAAAAAAAAAAAAAAAAAAAAAAAAAAAAAAAAAAAAAAAAAAAAAAACGGTACACAACACATGATGCATACACAAATACAAAACAAATGGTAAACAAATACCAAACAACAAAGGCAGAAATCAAAAAACAAAAACAACAAAAAACATAAAACAACAACAGCCAAATAAGCAACAAGTTACAAAATAAAGAACCAAAACAAACAAAACGTGAATCATGCATACACTCAATAGTAAAACAAGCAATAATCCAAGTAAAAACCGGAACACAACTAACAAGGTGCCCTCAAGTCATACAAGATCTTTCACAAACCAAATATCGCCTCCTTAAACATCGCTTTCCAAACCCCACCGCTCGAAGCCGGACCCCCGCCCTCCCCCGCCGCAGCGAAAAAGCGCGGAGCGCGCGCGGAGCGCGCGCGCCTCGCTGGCAGTGCCTCGCCGCCGCCCGGCTAAGGCGCAGCGCGGGGCTGAGGCCATCCAGCGCCTTGGCCAGCGTCTCCGGCAGCGCCCGCCTGACCCGCTGAGGTGTCAGAAACACACCGAAAAGTGAGACATCCGGATACTCACTTGACACCCCTAGGGAAAAAAAGAAGAAGAACAAAAAAAACGTGACGGATAAAAAAGAACGGGTTTTCATTGCGACTGGTGTGCGGCTTGTGGTGTTGTAGGGTATATGTGGACTTAAATACGGGCACTGGTACTGCGACTGGTTCATGTAATTTTGCGTCAGTTGGCGCCTGGCATTCAGTATGTCACTCTTATATGTCCATCCAATCCGCTTCGCGCCGGGACTTGTGCTTCATCCCAGTCTTCAAATCGGGTTTCATCCTTGTGAAATATCACAAGGGAACTAGGGTCGTAAATACCGAATGGTCTGTTGATAAACTTGCTGTCTTTGGGCATCCACGGTACGGTCCACTTTTTGTGCCCTCCGCTCAGCTCGTTCGGGGGTGCAACCGCGCGAGGCCCAACCCCCGCGACTGGCAACCAGGGCTCGTGACAAGGGGCACCTGAATCGGAATCAACATCCAAAGTAGCTCAGGGTCCACCCAAAAAAGTGTCAAGAATCCAAAGGGTGGCCGCACCTACTTTGTGTTGGGACTGTCTCTTACTGTCCTTCATCTACCCAGGGATTGATTTTGGCTCGTACGACACATGAAGCACAACACTAAACATATTGAAACAAACTGGCTACCTCCCAACTCGCATTTTTTTGGAACAATGGATTTTCCGTCGGGGGTAGATGTTTTAGCTGATGGTTTGCTGATTCAACTGCTGTAGCCAAATAATCCTAGCAACTTATGCCAAACACATGCAGAACTACTGGCATGCAAGACCCTGTCTGGCCTACATGCCAGTTGTCTCAGTGTTCAAGCCATCAGCAACATTCACCCGTTTGCGGTTCTCCCATCTGGAGACACACCCATGGCCGACGAGGAAAACCAGAAGCTCGCATACCAACAACTGCTGAAAAGGTGACCTAAAGAGCTAAAGAGCACTACAATCAACAAGTCCTGCTAAACCTTTCCCCAAGTGAGTATGGATTTGATTGGTGATCCTTTGCTGGACAACATTTACATGGGGATCCGTGTCCACCAACCGTGCTTAAGGGTGGTCCCCATCAAAAATCCACAGCCCATCTTACTTTCTGGTTCACTCTTCCTGTAAACAGGGGTTTCAAGGAAAACGACCTTAGAACTCCTTTTCACAAGCCCTCAAATCCCTCAAGGTGTTCACTTTTAGGGACCACAGCTTGACCCGTGATGCTGATGGCCGCTCGCGTATGCAGAAAATCCCGCCTGACGCTCTCACGGCCCAACGCCTCGCGGGCGACCAACGAACACTCGAGGTGTTTGGCCAGTCCAAACGGATCCTGGGAAGAACTGTTGGAGTTCCTAAGAAGACTGAGGCTGAACAACTAGGCTACCACTTGGCAAGAAAAATTGCATCTTCAGCCAGACCATCTTCCAAGTGTTCAACTGGCCAAGTGGAAGCTCGCTGCCAAAAACAGACAGGCGGCACCTTCCACTGCACCTCTTGAGGAATCTTCTGGAGTTTGAGTTTTGGACTTTTCGCCCAATAGTCAAGCAGAAAATCGATGAGTAGGGTATCAGTCCTTGTCCAGAAGGTGAAATGGACAATGCTGTTTCTCGAGTTGGTCGCCTTTTGGGGCTCGTTCCAAAGAAATGAAAAAAGCACCCATCATCTTCTGTCCTTTGCAAGACTGGCGCCCCCCACCCCCCCCACCCTGCCCCCCCCCACCCCCCCCCCCCAACCCCCCCCGCTCCGAAAACGGCCTCCGCCGCAGTTCCGCGAACCAGGCGCTGCGCCAACGCCTCGGACCAGAAGACCTGGTGCCGCGCCTCCTGCCGCACAGTCCGCGGAAAGGCGGGGCGGGGGGGGGAAACCACGGCGGCCCGGATGCGCGGATGCGGAGTCTCCAGCTGAAACTGCCGAGGAGACTTCATGTTGCGCTTTTTGATTTGAGGGGCGCGGCTTTCTGTTGTCTTGGATCGGCTTGGCTCGCTGGTTTTTGTCCTCCGCGCTCGGCTCGCGGGCCAGCGCCCGGCTCGGGGAAAAGAGGGCCGAGCCAAACGGCACTTGCGGAGAGGCTCTGTACATCTGAAAAGCGGAGAGCTCTAAACAGAACCGCCGAAGTGTCCAACTTTTGCTGCGTGAATGTCTGTCTTTACACACGCGCAAATCAAAGAGCACACCCGACCCTGTCTCAAAATTTGATCATGTGCACAACCCGTAAGTCGATCATCACATCGAGCTTAGGGCCTCGGCGTCCCGGTCAGGCCGGTCAGGTCGCCACATCCCCTACACCATGAGCCTCATCAAAGCCTTCTGCCAGCCCGCGAAGTTCTGCCGCGATCCCAAGGGAAAGGGCCGCTTCTGGACCTTCATATGGATGATGATGCTGCCATCTGCGCCTTGCTCTTTCTTGTAGCTGGCGTCTCCAAAGTCAAGCCACTCCTTCTTGGTGGCCTTGTAAGTGTCGAAGACCAGGTCCAACATGGGCTTGTTAAAGCCAAAGTTCACCCGATGGTAGAGGTGATGATCTTGATGGTACTGCTCGTACTTATACGAGGCGTCCCGGCGCTGGTGCGCGTCTTTGTTGAGCCTTTGGAACTTGAGGAGCCAGTAGGTCATCCAGGGCGCAGGCAGCCCAGCGTAGCGCACCAGCAACACATCCTGCAGCAAGTAGAAGAAGTCCTCCGGAAAACCCGCGCCCGAGAAGATGTGGGAATCCCAGGCAGAGCCGTCGGGCAGGTAGTGGTGGATGCGATGCGCGTGCTCGTACACAACCGGCAGGTGGCCCATTCGGTGAACATGATAGATCACGGTCTCCCAGCAAAGGAAGCTGTCCTGGACGAAGTTGCTCACCCAGGGAGAGATTCCCAAAAGGGCGTCAGCGGCAATCCAAGTGAGGCTGATCTTACAGCCCCTGGAGATCAGCAGAAGCAGCAGCACATAGCCGCGGCCATTGAAGGTGCCATAGATCATGTTCCGCGCATTCTGGCCAACGGAGCTCCTCTTGGGAGTTCCGTCGCTGCACGCCACCAGCGCGTAGTAGCTGGTCACCAGGAAGTCAAGAGCCATGAAGAAGGCAATGGACGTATTGCTGATTTCTAGCTCGAAGTTCGGTAGCAACGACAGCGGCAAGAAGTGAAGAACCAACACGGAAACCAGGTGACCAGCACACAGCGTGCAGAACAATGCGAAAAACATCATGAAGGACACAGCGAGCGAGTAGGGCGCCACCAGGAATTGCAGGGAGCCGGCCAGCCAGAAGAGTCGGATGTCCGTGGTCACGGTCGCCACAGCAATCCACAATACGCGCTGCAGCACAAGCATCGTGTGCGTGGAGACGCGGTTGTACTCTGCCGGGCTGTTCTCGCGGACCATGTTTCCCATAGTCTGGATCTTCTGCTCGTACTCCTTCCTCACCTCTGGTGAGACAGTGATGACGGCATCCTCGCTGGAGGTCCAAAGCTCATGGGGCAACTTCCGCAAACTCCAAAGCCCCGAGGCAAAGCAGCGCAGCAGCGCTACGTTGATCTCAAGGAAGGCCAGGGCAGTCATGGTGGCACTACGGAGAGCTACGTGAGCCAAAATGACAGTGGCTCGCCTGGAACCCTTGACACATCAACACACCTGGACGCTCGGAGCTGAACATGCGGTCCTCAAAGTCTGTGAAAATCACCACCGGCATGGAGCGCTTGCCACCTGCCCGTCAATTCCAAGTATGCCAAAAGAAGCTGGGAGGTCGGTGCACACCAAAAAAATGCAAGAATCCCATTCGCCACCGGATCCCAACAGAAAGGGGACATTGACTGCTGGTTTGGGAAACTGATCGCTGGATGTCCCCCGAAGCAATGTTCCGGTTCTCGACGCACTTTTTGGGAGGTCTTGCAGGTTGGGGTGAGACATCTCAGCGGGGACCCAACTTGACGCGTGCATAGCCCCGCCTGGACGCTCTGCACGGCTCCGCTCCGGGCGGTCCTCACCGATCTGCTGCCTGGCTCGGAGACAGCTTGGCGACTTCGCGCGAGTGGGCGAGTCAGGCGTCCCGGTTTGCCTATGACAATGGGAGGAAGGGACTAGATCTCTCTTGCCACGTGCAAAATTGCAAGAAAGGAGAGAGGAGAGAGGAGAGAGGAGAGAGGAAAGAGGAGAGGGGAGAGAGGAGAGAGGAGAGAGGAGAGCGGAGAGAGGAGAGCGAAGAGAGAACAGAGGAGAGAGGGGAGAGGAGAGAGGAGAGAGGAGAGAGGAGAGAGGAGAGAGGAGAGAGGAGAGAGGAGAGCGGAGAGAGGAGAGCGAAGAGAGAACAGAGGAGAGAGGGGAGAGGAGAGAGGAGAGAGGAGAGAGGAGAGAGGAGAGAGGAGAGAGGAGAGAGGAGAGCGGAGAGAGGAGAGCGAAGAGAGAACAGAGGAGAGAGGGGAGAGGAGAGAGGAGAGAGGAGAGAGGAGAGAGGAGAGAGGAGAGAGGAGAGAGGAGAGCGGAGAGAGGAGAGCGAAGAGAGAACAGAGGAGAGAGGGGAGAGGAGAGAGGAGAGAGGAGAGAGGAGAGAGGAGAGAGGAGAGAGGAGAGAGGAGAGGAGAGAGGAGAGAGGAGAGAGGAGAGGGGAGAGGGGAGAGGGGAGAGAGGAGAGAGGAGAGAGGGGAGAGGGGAGAGGGGAGAAGGGAGAAGGGAGAGGGGAGAGGGGAGAAGGGAGAAGGGAGAGGGGAGAAGGGAGAAGGGAGGGGAGGGGAGAGAGGAGAGAGAGGGGAGAGGGGAGAGGGGAGAAGGGAGAAGGGAGAGGGGAGGGGGGAGAAGGGAGAAGGGAGAGGGGAGGGGGGAGAAGGGAGAGGGGAGAGGAGAGAGGAGAGAGGAGAGAGGAGAGCGGAGAGGAGAGAGGAAAGAGGAGAGAGAACAGAGGAGAGAGAAGAGAGGAGAGCGGAGAGAGGAGAGAGGAGAAGAGACGAGTTGAGAGAAAGCAAGAGGAGAAAGGAGACAAGAAACAAGGAGAAATTTGTGCATGGGAACTGCAAGTTGCATGTCCAAACCGGGGCCAGGGTTGGGAGAGATTGGCTCAAAGTACCAAACCATCCTGGTTCTTCCCTAGTATAGGAAACCTGCTTGTATACATGCTTGAAAATCCTCGCAATCCAACTCCATGTTTCTTGCACCACGGTTTGAATAGGTTATTTTCCTTTACCCCAGGTGCTTCGTTTTGGTGGTTTGGCGGTTTGGGGGTGGTGCCCAAATACCCTCTACACGAAGCAAAAAACTGAATCCCCCAAACCTCCAACCCAAAACACCAAGCAAGGACTGCCCGAATCATTACGAGCAAAAAACCATCACAACAAATCAGCTTCCCCTTAATACTTTGGGATTTGAACCCGGGTTCCTTTTCACAACCAAATGGAAAAGGATAGCCCCCCGTCCACCAAACCAAAGGACCAACTCAGGGGAAGCTGAACAAAAAAGACTCGAAACCCAGCGGCCTGGGCAGCGCTGTGAGCCGCTGGAGCAGCAGGAAGGCGCGCTGGAGGCTCTCCTCGAACCGCTAGCGCTGAAAGCCAAGCGGAACTCCCCACCAAACCCGAAAAACTCCCCCCCCCCCCGCCCAAAAAAATAGCAAAAGGGTTGGCATTCCTTTTATAAAAAAAAAAAAAAAAATGCCCAATATCCACGTACCACGTATTCGGCTCGGACGATGTATTACGTCCGCAGTTACCCCAATAGAGGGCCTTCCGCTCCTGAGTAGCCGAATGTCACCAAGCCATATCACAACAGATTGAGATTGCACTGGGCCTGTACTGAGAATGCAGGCGCGCATCATATGAAGCCTATGTGGAAATGGCGGCGCCGTTGTGCACATGTCAATGTGATCGGTCGGGCAAGCGTTGATGTCCGGCACCTGGTGAATAATCGAATAAATGCAAAGTAAGCCAAAGTAACAACCCACCCTGAAAATGGTCAAGAATGACTGCCAAGAGGGTACAAGGTGCGAATCCAACTTCCCTCCCACAGTCCTCTCTGGTCTTCCCGTTGGAAATCTTCGGCTCAGCATCAGCTCGGCACCACACCAAGAAACCAAGAAGCCAACCGACGCGAACGACCAACCGGCCAAACTTACCGAACCGAGCCGGTGCTACGTAAGCAAAAAGAACCTTTCTTTGTCCGCCTTCCGGGTCTTCCCCCCCCCCCACCGCCAGACTCCTCCTCGTAGCAGTCTCCCAACTCCTGGGCAAAGTCCCACCGGCGCTTTTCAACAAGAGGACGAAGCTGCAAACTTGGCTACGAAAGATCGAAAACCCGAGATAGAATGAGCACGAAAAGCCATGCATCACTGAACAATAGTTGTCATATATCATATATATATACATATATCTACATGTATCCATATATTATGTATGCGTGTATACACTATGATCTACCTCTGTAGCATAGTGTGTAGCCAAAAGCTAAAGTCTATGTGGGGACTTATGAAACTCCATTTAAATTGCAGTTAACTTTGCCTCAAAACCTGTTTAGAATGGAGTGCCTGCTTAAATTCTCAATCGAAATAGACACTCAAAATCCATATACATTGCAACTAACTTTAACTAACGTTCGAAGTCCTACTAAATTTCTATAAGAGAATGTCAAGTGCATGTGTGTCCTTCTTCAATTTTATCACAATTCTAATTAAATAGTAAACATAGTTGATTCCCTTGTTAAGTTCGATGTTTCGTTCAAATGTAAGTTGAAGATAGAAGTCGACTTGAACTCTTTGCATACTCTACTAGTTAATGCTATTGTCACATCATATGTGGAAAGGAACTCCCCGTATTCAAGATTCAAGATCCAGGTTGTCCATACAATTTTGAATCTCGGCATCGATTGAAACCAATTGAAACCAATTTGACCTTCAATCGGGCCTGGATTCAAGATTCCGTGCAAAAGTTTGGCCTGGGTTCTTGAATCTCCAATCGTGAATCCAGGCCCGATCTAAATTCAAATCGGTTTCAATCGATTTCGCTCGTGCTTGAAGCTTCCGGAATACATACCTCATTTTCACTGCTTTCCCGAAAGCCCCAAACAAGACAGAAAACGCCGCAAACACCAGTGGATACTTCAAAAGGAAGGTTTCTGGGAGAGGGGGTGCCATATACATGTATGCGCGTAGATTCGTTAGATAGTTAGTTACTTCGGTCAGGTTAGGTTGGGTTAGGTTAGGTTACGTTAGGTTGGGTTGGGTTTAGGTAGTTAGTTAGTTAGTTAGTTGGCTGGTAGTTAGCTAGTTAGTTAGTTGGCTGGTAGTTAGCTAGTTAGTTAGCTGGTTAGTCAGTTAGTTAGTTAGCTAGGTTAGTTAGTCAGTTAGTTCGTTAGCTAGTTAGTTAGTTAGCTGGTTAGTTAGTTAGTTAGTTAGTTAGTTAGTTGGTTGGTTAGTTAATTAGCTGGTTAGTTAGTTAGTTAGCTGGTTGGTTAGCTAGTTAGCTGGCTAGTTAGATAGCTAGTTAGTTGTTTAGTATGTATGTATGTATGTATGTATGTATGTATGTATGTATGTATGTATGTATGTATGTATGTATGTATGTATGTATGTATGTATGTATGTATGTATGTATGTATGTATGTATGTATGTATGTATGTATGTATGTATGTATGTATGTATGTATGTATGTATGTATGTATGTATGTATGTGTATGTATGTATGTATGTATGTATGTATGTATGTATGTATGTATGTATGTATGTATGCATGCATGTATGCATGTATGTATGTATGTATGTATGTAGGTAGGTAGGTAGGTAGGTATGTATGTCTTATGTCCATGTATGACTGAGTGCAAACATGCATAATGAAGAGCTACGCTTTTATGCGCCTATTCATGAATAGTGTTCTTTATGTGTCAAAGTGTCAACCTGAAATATCTGTGGAGTGATCGATGTTATCTGTTGAATGATTCATGTGCTGTTCATGGTCGATATAACTATCCATCTATCTATCCATCCATCCACCTATCAACGTTTGTTTTGTTTTGTCTTCTCTTGTCTTGTCTTGTCTTATCTTATCTAGCTATCTCGGCTAGGCAATGCAATGTAGTGTTTAATCCAGATCCACTCTAATCTAATCTGGTCCAGCGCAATATAATACAATCTAAAGTACAGTATCTAATCTATCTGTCTGTCTTATCTATCAGTCTATCTATCTGTATATCCATCTAGATATCTAGATTGATCAATTCATTGGATGAGTGTATCAACTTTGTTAGTTTGGCTTTCTAGTTGATTCGTGGTTATCAATGTGTGTTCATGGATCTCGCAATCTATTTTGGTATTCGATTGCAGGTGTGTTCGCATGAATATTGAGTTTTGCCGTATCTATGTGTTTATCCTTGAATCCTTTACTTGTCTTTCTATTAACTTATCTAAGTTATTCCTATGCGTCGATGAGTTTTTTTGGGTACCTGTTTGGAGTAAAACATTCAGGATCAAAAGTCCCTGCTGGCAAAACAAGCTTGAGACAGGCTTGACACACAAACAAACACTGCTCTCGCCCGCAACAAGAGGGCCTCATCATAGAAAGCCTCCCAAGTGCGCAAGCGTTTGCAACCTAAGACAGCACATGAGCAACATGCACAACCAGGGCAAAGCACATGGTGCTCTGAACACATGCCGCCGGGCCTGCTGGTCATTTTGGATCTAGTCAACTCAACGCAAGCAGCGTCTTCCAGCTCAACCCAGCCGCAAAACAAGAAGAAGAAAAAAACATAGCGCTTAGCCCTGCCTGGAGGGTTTTCTTGATCGCGGTCGCTCGAAACACGCGCAGCCACTGGGCCAGGGTGATCTCGCCCTCCTGACAGGTGACCAAACTCAGCCGAGAGAAGCAAGCGAATAATCCAAGCCCAGAATTGCACAACTGGTTTTCCAGTTTGTCCTTCCGTAGCCAAAAGGATAGGCGCTGCATGTACGGCTTCGTCCACCAAAGCCAGTCCCTAACCCTGCAAAGCCGTCAGCCGACAAACTCCCCTGCCTTGGCCATGGCAACGAACGCGCGCTGGCCATGTTGACTGGCGCAGGCCTAGCGTCACAGGCAGCTTGGATATGTGTCGTGCAAGAGAAACGATTGCCATGTGCACTGCACGCAAACGTGTTGGGACAACAGGCGAGTCAAAAAATATATCCTGCGAAGGACCCAACTGACCCACGAATTGCCTTGACAACTTGCACAAGCGAGTCGAAGTGCCAACGTTCGAACAGGCATGTTGCTCTTTTTTTCTTTTTCTTTTTGTTTGCGGAAGTATGTTTTCCAAGTTCGGCGGGATGTGTGTGTCTTCCTGCGTTCGGCAGGTTGATCGGGAAGCCAACTTGGCAGGAAGCTAATCTTATTAGGCTATGAGCTGATTCTTTCTGGACAGCTCGGAATTGCCCACTCTGACCTATGGGTATGGAAAGCCGAGTTCCGTCGGAAGGTCAAGTTTGAGCCTACAGGAAGCCAATGTTAGCCCGAAAGCACGTCTTGTTTGAGTGGCTGGTCTTAGTCTGGGTTTCTGTCGGGTTTGGAATGCGAATGAGGTAGGAGTGTAGATACTTAATTGCCATCGGGTGAAAATGTGTTGGGTTTAAGATTGTTGGACGGGTTTCAGCCCGTGATGTAAAGGTGGGCTTACCGTGAGTTTAGAATAGGCGCGCGCTTTGCATTGACTCAGGCTTGATTTGGTTTTGAGGTTAGCGGTTGGGTTGGGGTGAATCAAATTGATCCACGCTGGCTTTCTGTTGGGTTTAGGGTTGATTTAGGGTTGCTTCAGGAGGGGATTACAGTGACCTTAGGGAAATTCAGGATACTGCATTAGGATCAGTTTTGGTGGACGTTGGGTCCAGAGCTGGTTTTAGGTGGGGTGTTGGGAGCAGGCTTACTTTCCAATAGAACGGCGTAACATGACAAGTCTCATGGGCGCTAGATCCTTGCAAACAGACCCCTGTCTCTCTCGGGGGAGACCTGTCTGAACTTGCTCAATGCCAAGAGCCGATTCTGGCATCCTCCTGCCTGAACCCAGGCGGGTGCGGCTAACTTCCAGTTGGGTCGAGCCCCTCCCCTTTTGGCCTGCAGGCAGTGGTCTAGCACCTCGAGATCTCCCGTGAGAAACGCGGCCAAGAAGTGGTTCCGCGTTTCCGAGTCCTACCAGGAGGCAAAAACCCACACGCGGAGCACTGCTTTGCTACTCTCTTGGGAATGCCTGGTGTTCTTTGGGGCCAGGGCCGCTTTTCTTTCTACACGGGACCTCTCTCCCCCCTTTCCCCTCCAGCTTGTCCGGAGGCTCCGAGCTGGGATCTTCAAAGCCTGGCTCAAGGAATCTTCACCAGTGCCGGCCCCGGTCGCTCGCTCAACTGAGGGTCAAACGCCACGCGCTGAAAACCAAAGGCCCCACGACTTCGTTTCAAGGTGATGGAAAGTCCTGGGTTGTCACTGCGAAAACTCCAGTGAGTCGTGACAGAATGAGATTCATGCCCTGCCTATGTCAGTGTCTTGGCGGCTGACATGTGGCAGCTTAGATTACATTCCAAGGTATCCTTCAAAAGGTCGCGGGTTGACCCACACACCCGACAACCACACACACGTATTGGTGCTAGATCTATGCAGGATCTTTGAAGGCTTCTCTCAAGCTGTGGGTTTGAGGTGCATAGATTTGTGCGTAAAACTGAATTCGCCTCTTTTGGGCTTCTGATACAAATCCCGCCTAAACTGCCAGCTATGCTTGTATGGCTTGTATAGGAGGCTCACCAAGAGAGGCATCTGTGGAGGACCTGCAAATTCCTCGCAGCCTTGTAGCACAAGAGACCTCAATCTTTGCTACCTGCCCACTTGTCCACACAAAAAGCAAATGCTTGGACAACTGAACATGGGGCTGCTACTTTGGTCCCTTGCTTATGTCGATCTCCATTTGGTCTCCCGCAAAATAGTGTTTTCACACTTTGTCTAGAGGAATATCCTTTTGGGGGACCCTTTTTGGAGATGGGTATCAATTTGAGGAAAGTAGCGAACTTCGACTATCGTCTCACCCCGACACATCCAAAGGTCAACTCTGGCTCAGCGCCTTGTCAAACCTGCCTCCAAATCTGTGCTTCGCAAAGTTCTAAGTGTGGGAGTGCTTCATCCTTCCATCCCTCCATCCATAAACCCGTGAGAGTGCATGGCGCAGTTCTCTTTCTGTCGGTAAGGGGGATGATGGTACCAGGTTGCCGAAATTGGGGGGACTGTGCGATCTAATTTCACCCAACCATGCTCTACCCAGCCGAATGGCAGTTTCTACAAATTGTGGACTGATTCCCATTTGGGTGTGTCTTGAAATGAAAAGCAAGAAATATGGTTGATTGCCTAGTTTCCCGTTCATCGATTTTGAAAACCCAAATCGCCTTCCACCAGGGCTGGCCCCAAGGATGGACGCAGCGCTCCGCCCAGCCACTGTCGCAGCTTCATCGTGCGCCGCCTCCAAGCTGCACAAAACCGGCCGAGCCCCGGGTGGGGTCGTGGGGTCCAACCATCATGTGTCGAGGTGGGGTTGCAGGGGATCGATGCTCCACGTCTCAGGTTCGCTAGCCCCCTCCAATGGCATCAGCTAACTTTAAACCCAGCCTAAACTCAGGCTCAACTATCCAACCCTCAGCCTCCAATCCTGAACCAACCCCACGAAAGGGATACCACCATGGCTGGAGCGGAGGTTGGGGACCCAGCCTGAGAAATAGATACATATGTGGAGACTGATTACATGCATGTATATATATATATATATGTGTATATATATATATATATTATTCATTTATTTATTTGTTTCTGTGTTTTATTTATTTATTTACTTACTTATGTGCATGCTATGTACACTATGTGCACTATGTGCACTATGTACACTATGTACACTATGTACACTATGTACACTATGTACACTATGTACACTATGTACACTATGTACACATGACATGCGTACATAGTGCACATGGCAAGCCTGTCAACTCTCAACCAAGAAATACCCGATCGCAAAAGAATCTCCTTGTAGAAAGACAAACTCATTCAGGAGTTTCCGTTCGGGCAACTTATCCGGCAAGGCAACGTCGGCCCCGGCCTAAAGATCATGGCCACACCACCCGGCCTGCGCAGAAGATTTGGGAGCCCCACCTACGGTAAGGTTTAGCTCACTTTTGCGCAAAGGAGCACGTGAAGGCCAAAGTGAAAACACTTTTCATGCAGGAGTATTCCTGGATCAGGAGAATCAGCCAACACGATCATTCAGAACTATTTGTTCTGACCACATAAGCTCCGCAAATTCGAAAGCCAAAGTCGGTTTGCGATGGGTCCTAGTAACATCGCGGACCCACTTTCATCCTGCCTCACAGGGCCACGTTCGTCCCTCTTGCATACTCAGCCCACCCTCTGCATTCCAAACTTGTTCCACACAGTGGTGCTGGTACATGACGGAAATTGCAGAATTCTCCAGAGACCACGGCTGGAGCGCACAAAATGGTTAAAGCAAGCCCGCACCAAAAGAGAGCACGTGGCCCGCAACAGAACTCCAAGAATAATAGATTAACGTGCAATTGCTCAACGGACGGTATCGTTGCTTTGTTTGCCCGGCGACAACCAACATTAAATCATAGGTCTTTGCGCACTCTATGTCAAGAATAGCTTTCTCCTCTCACCACCAGGACAATGCGACATAGTTGCTGGGCGCTCCAAGCTAGACCTCTGTTCTCAGTGGAGTGGATCCCAAACAGACGGAGCCCTGCATAACGGTTTGAAGACTTGTTGGTTTCCTTTTAACACAATCCAAAAGAGAGCTGTCCTGATCCAAAAGGGGCGCGCTATTTCTGCACAACGCCATTGCGCACTTAACGGCCTCGGCTGACCGAGAACGGCATGTGCCTTACCAAGCAGACAAGTTGCAAAACAACCTACTGAAGCAACTCCAATCACCGCCAACATCAGGCTTCGCATGGGCGACTGCGGGCTAAAACTTTGAGACGAGCCTCCAGCACCACGCAAAACAATGGTGAGCACAAACATGCTAGAGCCCATCACAACAGCAAAACCAAACCCATACCATAGTAGCCAGTTTCTGTGGATGGCCGCCAAGGATGCACGTAGCCCAGCGAACCCGCTCCACAACAAAAGAAGCAAGGCCTGACTGCAAGCCCAACATGATGCATATCCAAACTGCTCAAGCTGCGCATGACAAATTCTGCACCGTGGGCACATCAGCAGAGAGAGCAATCCGAACGCCTGCAGTTTCACGTACTCCTACATTGACAGTGGGACGACTTGACCTCAGCCAACGCAGCCACTCCCCTGGCAGGTTCGGGTCCGCAGTTAATTAAATTGAAGGAAGGGGCTCGACCTCACGGGTGAGGTCACAAACCAAAACTTTTGCAAGACAATAATAACTTGCCGAGACCTGGCAAAAAACAACATAGGCAAGGCCGGCATGTGTCTGGCCTGGGAGACACAGGCGTCGCCTCCACCCACGCCTCTGTCGGCTCTGGCAGCTCCTGGCCCGAGCCAGCTCCGCAAGTCCACATGGAAATTTGATGGGCCGAGCCTCCTGGTTTTTGCGGGCTCATGATACAACCAGGAGAAACACAAAGGAAACCCCCTGTTTGTTTCAGAACTTCTATCAGTTGCTCATGTGTGTGTGTGTGTGTGTGTGTTCGTGCTGCGTGCCAGAACCAGATGGACCCTTTTTTGGACGCAGAAGCCAACTGTGGGGTTGTCATCTTTGGAGGGTATCCTGTATGGCCTTACTTTAAAGGGAAACAAAAAGACTACCCAGCGAGTTCCCTTTGTAGACTAAGCTGCTGCTGGAGTCTCCGCGCATTGAGCTCCTTAACGAGCAGCGTGGGAGGAGTTGCCTGTGCCACGAGAAAGTTAATCCCTCGCATTGGCGGCCTCTCAATCTCCGCAGATTTGAGGGACATTGACAGGGCAAAATCCTGCCCTCTCTTGGAACCTTTCGTGGAAGGGGTTGCTATCAAAGATGATAGAACCTTTCCGCGGACGGGCAAGCCCAAACGCCGAATCCATGCACTAGGAGTTCAACAACATTTCGTCCAAGGTTTCTGAGATTTACCGGCCGCCAGAATGTGGGTATGTATAGCCACCTGCAACGGACTCAGAGAAGCAAGCGACATGCACAAATGCGAGACAAAGAACCGAGACTCGCTTGACGAGATCAGCCCACAAGTCATGGCAAAGAAAGACAAATCGATCGAAATCCCGTCTGCTTGTCCTCAAAACAGCCTTATCAAAAAGAATTTTGGGATGGATGTGTGTGTGTGTGTGTGCATGTGTGTTTGCATGCTCTGTGTCCTTCCTATGTTCTGTCCAGCGCGCTTGTAAGATACAATATTGCAAGACGTCAAGCAGCTCAGCCGGAAACACGAGTGGTGCAAGCGACGGAGGAAACGACGGTTAGATTAAATGCTTCCGAAAAGGCGTGCCAAAGCGCAAAAGCGCAAACCCAAGATCCCGCCTGATCTTCCGCGATGCCTGTCTGTTTCTGCAGCAGTCTCCTGCACTGCCCCACACTTTCGTCAATTGCTTCCCTCTTGTGATGGTCTGTCTATTTTCACGTTCCTTTGATGAAGCAAAGGCGGCGGATGACAGAAGAGCAGTGTGTTGAAACCAAAGACCCACCAGATAGTTTCAATTGCATGCCAGCACTCCTGTGGCCCCTAACGGCTTTTCGGATTGATTCGCTCCTCCTCTGCAGCTCCTCATAGTGGGAGGGGCCCTGCGTGATCTCACTTCTTCCAAGCTCGACCAAAGTTTTCAGAGATCCCCAAGGACTTGCGTAACTACAGCAAACCTAAGCTTCCAAGTGTTGCCCCCGACAAAGAGAGGCACTTGTGCCTTCAAACATAGATAACACTTCCAAGAGGCCGCAAATTCTGACACCCCCCCGCCCCAATATAGCCCATTGGGGCCATAGGGCATATTTCCAAATTGCGCCACACAAACTTGTGCTCGCATCTGCCTGCACCTTCCGGACGCAGGACTTCAGTGACCTCGGCGACCAGTCCCATCCTTTGCCCCAACAAGGATGCCCATACAGCGCCAAGGAACCCCCCGCCCAGCAACTGAAGTACTCTGCGAAATATGTCCAAGAACCACGGGAGGCGGGTCAAGCATATACCCAGTGGTATCGAATCGCATGTGGGTCCAAGACCTCTCGGCAGCCCATGACAGCCCAACTTTTGCGCTGGGCTTGCTCTTTCACTCCCTGCAGTCCAAGAATCTTGGCATCATTGGACTCGTTGGCCTGACAGGGGGGAGGTTGCTCAAAATAGAGGACCCCTTTCACTAAAAGGATGCCAAAAGAAAAAACCGTCACAATCTAAAAGGGGCTCCGCTTCCCATTTTGAGCAGCACGTTTTTGAGGCAAAGGGAATTCGGCACAGGGCTCGGCCGATGATGAAAATTCCAGCAACATCTGAGCGCTCCGCGGGCGGCTTCGCCTGTCAGCGAATCCCGAAGCAACAGCACATGCAGTCGGTGTCTAAGGTCTGGACGTAATTCCATCGCACTCGCTGGACCAGCCTGTGTAACATTGCTGCAGCACACTGAGCCAAGCACGGCGGCACAAATGGCAACATTGGCTCATGGTGGCGCTGCCTTCGAAAAACAACACATCAATCATGTACTGCATGTTCGGGGCTTTGCAAGATCAGCCTGATTTGTTTTTTTGTGCACATGCAATACCAACAATTCCAACAATTCAACTGTAGACTAGCATGAGGGAGTCCTTACAAACCAATAATCTAGAGACAAAACCGAGCACTCCCACAAACGCAAGTCTGCCAAAAGAAACAAACTTTGGAAACACACCAAACAAGTGAGAAAACAATTCAGAACAGCGTGTGAAGTCCAACAAAGGGAGAGACATTGAATGGGAACGAGTGTCAGTGAGTGAGACTAAGTGCATTGGATGATGATGGGCAACTCACGACTAGACCAGGAAGGCATACGACTCCTAAAACTGGGAGGGCAACGGGGCGAAACCAAACAAGAAATCAAATATATGTTTATGTATAAATTGAGACCTCACAGTCTCCCTGTTCCAGGCTTTCTTAGAACCCAAGTTTGCCTTGTGAGCCGCTGGCGTGCTTGCCGCAACAGCACACAACAGTCAAAATGCAAACAAAAACTGCAGAGACAATTGAACAACGCTAAATAAACAAAGGCTGTGGGTGAAAAAAAAGCACTGCAGGCATGCCTTCCTGTGCTCGAAACTCTGCGAACATCATGAACACCAACGCGCACCGGTTTCCAGATGTAATCCGACATGGCTTTGTTCTTCCCCAGCTTGTCTGCCACGTTCCTCCGAAGTGCTCAATGACATGATTGCAACACGAACACCTTCAGGAAAAAACAGAGCGACGACGCAGTACTTCACTGAACAGCTTGAATTGTTCAAGCTGTAGCTGCTCCAACGTACTTTGCGCACTACTTTCTCTTTCGTTTGTCTGCCAAGGGCACTGTCGCATCCGTAGGCCAGGCCCTGAAGAAATCTCACAACGAGCACTGCGCTAGGCGTATTGGGGGGAAGGGGTGAGTTGACGTTAGACAGCAAAACCCGCCTGCAACCAACCCAACCAACAAGTCAACCAACCACCAACCCAAACCCAAACACGCAAAAAAAACACGACCATCTACACTCGCACGCACCCAAGCAACCAAACTTTGGTTCCACCAAACCAACCCAAACACACCCGGAGGCAAACCAACCCCGAACAGCCCAGCCCAGCTCAGCCACAACAACCACAACAACCCCAACACACTGACCAATCCAACCAACCAACCAACCAAACGGGCAATCAGCTGGACAGAGGCGGTTAAACGCCCGTGTTGAAGATGCTACACTTATGTACAGGCTGGGTCGTAATACAATTTTCGTCCGGACTGTGGGCAGCAATTTAGGCCGCGCGTACTAATTCAAGGGTTGTATAATACATGTTTTTTTGCTCTTGCGGTTACTAAGGTTTCTTTACACGTGCAGAGCAGACCATTGTTTTTCAGCTCAAAGGGCGTACGACGCATTCTCAAACTTGAGCCAGCATTCGTGAATAGAAGAAACACGATTGCGTACTTGGAGAAGCGAGGCCGGCTCCGCGGCTTCGAAGCGAGGCCGGCTCCGCAAGTACAAAGCTCCCTGAACCCCCCCCCTGAAGTCGAAGCCCCCGGCGCCAGGCTTAAGCCCCCCTTGAAGCCCCCCTGAAGCCCCCCCCTTGCGCACGGGCCCCCTGAAACCCGCACCTTAAGGCCCCCCCCTCTCTCAAGCTCCCCCCTGAAGCCCCCACTTAAGCACCCCCTTAAGCCCCCCCCCCTTAAGCCCCCCCTTCCTTTAAGCCCCCCCTTCGACCTTAAGACCCCCTAAAGCCCCCCCTCAAGCCCCCCCTCAAGCCCTCCCTTAAGGTCGGAACTCTCTCTTTAGAGGGGGTTTCCCAAATGGATTCTATTCTACCTAGCACTCGTCCGTCCAGGAAACGACCTCGTCCTGCGAAGGATTCGAAGTCTAAAACGCTGCGGAGTGTGGCTGCAACCTAACGACCCCCAGATATGCTTGCAAAATGCCCCGCAGCGTTTCTGCAAGGCGAGCTAAAAAACACAGAGAAAAAAAGAAAGCCAGCCAGAAGCCAGCCAGAAGCCAGCCAAACCAGCCAAAGCCAACCAGAAAGCCAGCCAGAAGCCAGCCAAACCAGCCAGAAGCCAACCAGAAAGCCAGCCAAACCAGCCAGAAGCCAACCAGAAAGTCAGCTGAAAGCCAGCGAGAAAACCAGCCAGCCAGCCAAACCTCTTTTTTGATAGCCAAAGCCCAGCCAGCCAGAAGCCAACCAGAAGCCAGCTAGGAGAGCCAAAAGCCAGCCAGAAGCCAGCCAGAAAGCCAGCCAGGGTTTCCTTTGAGGGGCTCGCCTTGCAGAAACGCAGCTGCGGGGCATTTTGCCAAACCGTTATGTTGCAGCCACATGCCTCCACGCAGAATTTGGGAACTCTCTAAAGAGAGAGGTGCTCCATGTTCGCACTTTCGCGCGGCGCAGTCTGCAGTGGAACTCCACGCGGGCAGCAACCAAAAATGGGTGGTCCTGTTTCCAGCTCCGAGGCACTTCGAAAGCACAAGTGCCACTTATGCTTTCGAGCATCATTCCTGCCGGCCTCGGAGCCACGCCAGCCCGCCACAACGTGGAGGCTTCGCTCTCTCTTTAGAGGGTTTCCCAAATGAGGCACTTAAGTAGACGTGCCGAGCAGGCACTTGTAGACGTGCCGAGCAGGCACTTGTAGATGTGCCGAGCAGGCACAGCGCCAAGCAGGCGCATGGAGCAGGCGTTGGCCATTGTGAAAGTGGCGGCCGCTGTACAAGTGGCATGGAGGCCACTGTTCAAGTGGCAGGCCACTGTGCAAGTGGAGGGGGCCACTGTGAAAGTGGCAGGCACTGTTCAAGTGGCGTGCGCTGGGTGCCAAGCGGGCACTTTTGACGCCGCGCAGGCGCAGCACGTAGTACTGGCTTGCCCAACCTCGTTTGATGGCTCGCCCAATAAGTACGGGTTCGCCCAACCTCGTTTGATGGCTCGCCCAATGAGTACGGGTTCGCCCAACCTCGTTTGATGGTTCGCCCAATGAGTACGGGTTCGCCCAACCTTGTTTGATGGCTCGCCCAATGAGTACGGGTTCGCCCAATGAGTACGGGCTCGCCCAATGAGTACGGGCTCGCCCAACGGCCCCTCAGTACTGGCTCGCCCAACCTCGTTTGATGGCTCGCCCAACGGCTTCGATACCTAGCGCGCCACCCGGCCGCGCCACCTGCCCGGCATAGAAGCCTCCACCCCGGCCGCACCACCTGCCCGGATCGGAGCCAGCCCCACCCGAGGTCGGAATTCTTCTCAGTCCTCCCGTGGGGGGGGGGGAGGACTGCAGCACGCTTTTTTTGCCAATGGCTGCGAGGCCCCAGGATTGCCTCCTTCAATCCTGTTGTCACCCCAGGATTGCCCCTTCAATCCTGGGGTGACAACAGGATTGCTGGCCCCACCGGAGCCCCTGAAGGGCGTCGATTCTGCTCACAAGCTGCTCGCAGTGGCGTCGACGTCGAATTGGGTCATCTCATCGAGGCGACCGACATCGATGCCAATCTGCTCATGCAGGCGGTCGGTTTCGATTTTGAGCTGCTCATGGAAGGTGATGATTTCTTCGCCTACAATGCGGTCATAGAGGGCGTCGGTTTCGACCGAGCCACTCATGCAGGGCGTCGGTTTTGAATTTGAACCGTGCCTCGAGGTTGATGGTGTCGGTCAAAAGCTGATCACGACGGACGTCGGTTTCGTCTGGGAGCCACCACGGAGATCGTCGGTTTCGATCGCAAACCGGCTCAAGGCGGCGTCGGTCTGGATTTTGAGCACCCCCTGAATGCCGTCGGTCTGGACTTTGAGCAGACGCTGGAGGGCGTCAATCCTGTCTTTGAGCCACGCTGCGTTGGTCCGCGTCGTGTTCTGCCATCCCGGCATCTGTGCGCCGGCGCTTGCGCTGCGACTCCTCTCGTCGCTCTTCCTCTTCTTGCACCCACTGCTGGTTTGCGAGGTGCAGCCGGCGCATCTCATGGCTCCGGCATCTGTGCGCCGGTCGCCGCTTGCGCTGCGACTTCTCTCGTCGCTCTTCCTCTTCTTGCACCCACTGCTGGTTTGCGAGGTGCAGCCGGCGCATCTCATCGGGCTCCTGGCTCTGGGCGTCGTACAGCCTTTTCTGGTTTGCAAACCAGCAGTCCCAGACAGCAACGTTGGCCTCCCACATCTCGAGCAGGTCTTGATGCGAAACCATACAGGCTTGCGGGCGCGACGGAGAGGCCATGGTCTCAAGATGAGAGTAGAGGCAGCTGTGTTTAAAACCCACAGGCGCCAGCCCGCCCGCCGCGGCAGAGACCACCGGAGGCCAGCAGGATGAACGCACCGCCACCTGCCCGGCATCGGAGCCCGGCCGCGCCACCTACCTGGCATAGAAGCCTCCTGCCGAGCCCGCGCCAAGGTCGGGATTCTTGCCAGGAAAAAAATGTCGAGGTTGTCGTCTAAGCCGACAACTGTGAAAAAAAATTCCAGTGGTCCTGTGGGGGGACAACTGTGAAAAAAAATCCAGTTGTCCTGCGGGGGGACAACTGTCTAAAGTTTCGGCGAACCTGCCCGGCAGAGCCGCGCCAGCCCGACATGGAGGCACGCAGCTGATGTCTCGCACCAACTACGAAGCAGTGTCCGATTATGTCGGAGACTGGCTCCATCGTGCGCAGGTCCCGCGATTGACCGGCGGAATCGGTCAAATCAAAAATTGAGTCACATCCGAAAAAACCCTGGCGCGGGCCTGGTGCGGGCCTGGTGCGGGCCTGGTGCGGGCCTGGTGCGGGCCTCGCTTTCAAGGTCACCCACGGACTGTGACACGTGCGGAAACTTGCGCCGAAGAGGGGTTGGTGCGTTTGACGCACCAACAAGCGGTGACGCCTGTGAGGGGGTGGTGCGTCAAACACAATACCCCCGAATCACGAGGACAAGGAAACTTCTCCGAACGGCCGGAATGCCACGAAGGACCTGTGAGGTACGTTTGACGTACCAACAAGCTTAGCTCCTTGGCCCGCCTACTGGACTAAGGCGGCGAAAACATATGTAAACATGTTTGAAGGACCTGTCACGGGCAACATCCCGGAGGTCCTGGACAACGGAGAGGTGACTGACGGCACGCACGTCACCGCAGGGCAGCTGGCCCTCGCTTTGACGCCTTACGCTCAAGTAACGGACCTGGCGGTAAACACTGCAGCGTCCGGCAACAACGCGGCGGCCATCCAGTCCCTGGACGACAGAGTCACCGCAGAGCTGGCCTCAAAGCTGGACAGCAGCGCGCTGGCGCCGGCAATTGCGCCCCTGGCCACGGCGGCGGCCCTGGCCACCACGGACGGCCAGGTGGCCGCGCACGGAAGCAGCATCGCCGCGCTGCAGAGCTCGCTGACCACAGGTCTCTCCAACAAGGCAGACCAGTCGGCCTTCGACGTGCTGGAGGGCGTGGTGGCCACGAAGAGCACCCCGGACAGCGTGGACCTAAAGCTGTCCAACTACAGCACCACGGCGGCCACACATGCCGGACTTAGACAGCCCCTTGTTCTGCCCTTGCCCGTTTGGACCAGGTGGATTTGTACTATTGGTGAACACTCCATGCTCTTACAAGCAGGGCACGTAATGTGACCCTAATTCTGGCATGGAAGCATCAACAACGCGCAGACCGCCTTGGAAGCCAGCTAGACAACCTAGACACGCGTCTGGCCTTGGACCTGACGTCGGGCTCTCAGCGATTCTGCCACCCGCTCTCCCACCCGGAGCGCTGTCTGTCTTGCCACCCGGCTTCCCACTCGGAGTGATCCCCGCTGTGCCAGCCATAATGCCAGCCGGAGTGCCAAGCAGGCAGACAAGACCATGGCTCCACGGGAAAACCCTGTCTTTGTCTCTTGGCTGGCTGCTGCTGCGCGTTGTGACTGCTCTGCGACTGCACCACCGCTCGATGCAACTTCACACTGTTGCCGTTATAGTACTGGCTAACGGTCGGGTTGTCGAACTGCCGGGCAGCAGTGGGAACCACGCGGCTCTCTCTTTAGAGGGGGTTTCCCAAATGGTTTATATTCTACCTGAGAGGCTCCTAGCACTCGTCCGTCCAGCATTTGACCTCGTCCTGCGAAGGATTCGAAGTCTAAAACGCTGCGTGCAGGCGTGAGGCTGCAAAATAGAGACCCCTAGATATGCTTGCAATTTGGCTCCAGGTTGCATTTCAAGCGAGCCAACCTTTGCAGGGCTAAGAAAAAAACAAAAAAAAAGAAAACAAGGGGTCCCAAAAAAAGGGGTCCCCGAAAAAAAGGGAAAAGGGGTTTCCTTTGGCAAAGCTTGACATCGCTTGAAATGCAACCTGGAGCCAAATTGCAGCGCATATCTAGGGGTCTCTATTTTGCAGCCTCACGCCTGCACGCAGCGTTTTAGACTTCGAATCCTTCGCAGGACGAGGTCAAATGCTGGACGGACGAGTGCTAGGAGCCTCTCAGGTAGAATATAAACCATTTGGGAAACCCCCTCTAAAGAGAGAGCTTCAACACAAGTGCCACTTGTGTTCACGCCGCCTGCCTGGCATAGAAGCCTCCCGGCCGCGCCTGACACGCCAGCCTGCCGAGTCATACGGATCATACGGATCATACGGTCATACGGTCATACGGCGGCTTGGGTGCGCCACCCTGCCGCGCCTGCCCGGCATAGAAGCCTTGCCGCCACCTGCATGGCATGGAAGCCTCGCCTGGCCGGGGAGCTCGGAGTTTTTTCAGCCCTTATAGGAACCTATAGGAACCTATAGGAATCTTATAGGAACCCATAGGAAACCCATAGGAAGTCCATAGGAAAAGCAGAAGAGGGCTTCCTATAAGTTTCCTATGGGTTTCCTATGGGTTTCCTATAAGATTCCTATAGGTTCCTATAGGTTCCTATAAGGGCCCAAAAAACTCCGAGCTCCCAGCTTCCTGCCGCGCCTGCCTGGCAGAGAAGCCTCCAGCCTGCCTGCGCCACACCGAGGTCGGAATTCCGACTTCGCTCTGCACCGAGGTCGGAATTCCAACTTCGCTTTTTTGCCGAAAAAACCCATCACCGGGCCAGCGCCGGAGGTCCGTCAGCGAGGCTGTCCTCGCCGTACCGCTGACAGAGTGTTTTTTTCACCATTCACACGCCCTGCCGTCAATCCTGGCGTGGGCACAGGATTGCCCCACTCAATCCTGGCGTGGGCACAGGATTGCCTCACTCAATCCTGGCGTGGGCACAGGATTGCCTCACTCAATCCTGGCGTGGGCACAGGATTGCCTCACTCAATCCTGGCGTGGGCACAGGATTGCCACACTCAATCCTGGCGTGGGCACAGGATTGCCACACTCAATCCTGGCGTGGGCACAGGATTGCCCCGGTGTTTCCCAGAAAACGCTGGAAGCGCAGTGCTGTACAGCACTACGCCCCCAGACTCGCCGCCCGGATTGCGCGGAAAAAACACCGGCAGTGCGTCGGTACACAGCGATGCACTCCCGGACTCGCCGCCCGGATTGCCCGGAAAACTATGGAAGCGCACTGCTGTATAGCAGGACACTCCCGGAAAACTCCGGCTGCGATGCCGTAAATATGGCATTTCTCCCGGACTCGCACGGCTTCCCGGCTTCAAATTTGGCAAGTAACGCAAAGGAAATGGGGAAGATCAAGCTGTTTCCTACGACAGAGTATAGCAGCAAACAAGCCTCTGACCCCGTGGTGCCACTGGTGCCGTGCACGGGCATTTTCCTCGGGCCATCAAAATCGGGCAAAACCGTGGCTCTGATCAGCCTGATTCTGGAGCAGTATCGCGGCGTCTTTGAGAGAATTTACGTCTTCAGCCCGAGTGTGAACATAGACGACGGCTGGATCCCCGTCAAGAAGTACATTGAGGGGGACCTGGGGGTGAACACAGAGCGGGAGCAGACGTATTGGGACGAGTGGGACGAGGCGGCGCTGCGGCGCATCATCCAGCAGCAGCGCAAGATCACGGAGGCGTCCAAGAAGTTGGAAATGAAGAAACTGTACCAGGTGCTTGTAGTCATCGACGACTTTGCTGACACGCCGCAGTTGCACAAGCCTCACGGCGCCCTGGACACTCTCTTCATCAGGGGCCGGCACATGCAGATAAGCACCTGGGTGAGCTCGCAGAAGCTGCGGCTCATCAGCGCAGCGGTGCGGGTGAACATGCAATTCCTCTGCTGCTGGAGGCTGCGCAACCAGCACGAGCTGGACGCCGTTATTGAGGAGCTGAGCGCCCTGCTGCCAAAGGAGCAGCTGTACCGGCTGTACGAGCAGGCGACGCGGGAACCCTTACAGTTTCCTCTTTGTCTACTACCTGAAGCCGAGGAATGAAATGTTCTACAAGCGCTTTGAAGAGCGTTTTGCACTTGAAAAAGACGCCGATGGGAGCGGCGCTCAGCTTCCTGGGCCAGAAGCTGTTCGCCAGCTCCACGCTGATCAACGCGAAGTGTGAAAATATCTCCTGCTGCACCTCCGTCGCAGCCGTCCAGCCGCCCGTCGTCCGCAGAACGGGCGGGTTCCTAAAGAAAAGGATGACCACTATCTACGTCTACAAGATCCGCCTGGCCGACAGCTTTTTGACGGACCGGGGCCGCTACCTCTACTGGGTTGACGCCGCGCTGGGCACGCTGAACTGGGCGTTGTTGCCCGAGGGCGCGTACACTGGCGCACGGTTGGCCGCCTGGATCAGCTCCAACTTTGCCACCGCCACCTACAGCGAGACCACGAACAGCCTGAGCGTAGCCTACGACGGCAACAGGACTGAACGACCTGGAGCTGCGCCAGCAATTCCCTGATGCCGTGGACTACCCCGCCGCGCCGCCCGCCTCTCCCACCAAGCCTTTCAGCGTGGACCACATGCTGGGCCCGAGCTTTGTCTCCGGCGGGCAGCAGGTCTTTGAGTTCGTCCGGATGATGGCGCACAACGAGGTCTACCTGCGCTGCGCCCAGCTGGCCAACGCCAGCAGAGTGCTGGGCAACCTGGGCGACGACATCCTCTCCAAGATCACGCTGAAGAGCGGAGTGGGCACCATTGTGGAGACGGGCTCAGACGACGGGCACTTCATGGCCCTCAGGGGCCCGGTTACCCTGAGGCACATGCGCTTCCGCCTGACCGACCTGGACGGCAACGTCGTCCGGCTTCGCGGGTCGTCTTTGTCGTTCGTGTTATATCTTGACCACGTATAATTAAATGGAGCCAACCGAACACGAGGCGGAGGCGCAAGAGGCGGAGGTGCACGCTGCGCCGGAGGCACCGCACGCTGCGCCACACGCTACGCCACACGCTGCGCCACACGCTGCGCCGGAGGCACCGGAACCGAAACGGCGGGGCAGGCCCCCTGGCAGCAAAAACAAACCGAAGCAGGACGTGCCTACTGAGCCGGCTGCTCCAAAGCGCAAGCCAAAGCCTCCACTTGAGACGCCGGCGGAGGCACCGGCGGAGGCACCACCCGCAGAGGCACCGGCGGAGGCACCGGCTGAGGCACCGGCGCCGGCTGAACCGGAGGCGCCTCAGCTCACAAGAGAGCAGCAGCGCGCCCTGCGCATGCTGGAGAGGCAGTCCGCTTATGACCGGCTGACCACAGGCGCAAGCGTACTAGTGTAAAAGCATGATGTCCATTGAACCCCGCAACGAGCCGCGGATGCTCCGGTGGTTCCGCAGGACGTACCCCAGTTACAACTTGCAGCCGCTGCTGCTGAAGCGCTACCGAGAACTGGAGGAGGCGCGGGCCTTCAACAATTGGCTTGGGGGGCGCAGGCAGGCGCAGGAGGGGCAGCGGCACCTGGACGACGTGAGCCGGCTGACGGAGGCCGTGCACCGCCAGGTACCCCAGCTGCGCTACGCGCGGGCCGAGCGCCGGGGCGTGGAACGGGCGGCGGGCGAAGTTGCGCAACAGTAAATGAAGACGCTTCGGGCGCACGGCTTCAACCAGCGCCCGCGCTTTGAGCAGGTGGTGGGCTACCTTGAGCGGAAGAGCCGCTGCCCCTGGACCAGCCGGACCGCAAGGCCACCTCGTTCATCACAAGCCACTTCTACCTGGACGATTTTGTACAGTCCAGCGAGGACCCCAACCCTCGGCCCCTGCAGCACACGCCTCTGCATCCCGAGGACGGCTTCCGCACTCCCGCAGAGGCCACGGACGAGGACGTGCGGCTTGCGCGGAGGTACCAAGGGTACGGCGGAACCGCTTTGTTGAGGATGACCTGGCGGGAGACCCCGAGGCCGGCGCGCTGGCCAGCAACGGGCAGGGGCCGCCCTCCATCACGGACCGTCTGCGCAGCACTGCAGACGGCGCGCAGGCGGCAGCGGACCTCATAGGCGCAGGGGCAGCGGGACTTGCAGCCGCGCAGGCTTTCCGCTCTCAGCTGCCCCAGGACGCAGCGGAGTACGTGCGCCTGAACGTGCTGCCCCGCCCGGGCCCGGCGCAGCCGCCTCCGCAGATCATCGGCCGGCCCAGTGACGTGGAGCGCCTCCTGGACGAGGCGGGGCAGCGCGCGCCGGAGGTGGAGCGCGGCGCGGCGCAGGCCGTTGAGGAGACGGCGGCCGTGGCTGCGGAGGAGGGCGAGGTTGCCGTTGCCGCCGAGGGCGTGGGCGGAGCCTTTGGGTACCTGGGGGGCCTGGCGGAAGGAGCGGCAGCCCTCGCGCCCACCGCGGGCGAGGTTGCTGGAACGTTGGCTGGCGCGGCGGGAGTTGGCGCGGCGGCAACGGCGGGGCTGGCCGTTGGCATTGCGGGCGGCGCAGCCTACGGTCTGGCCCGCGGCACGGGATGGGTGCTGGAGAACACGCTCTTCCGGCCCCAGCAGGGCAGCGAGGACGCGGCCGTGCAGGACGTCCGGTCCGCCAACGGCATGAACGACGCCACTCAGCCTCAGCACTTCACGCTGCGCACCGGCAGCAGCACGTCCGGCAGCCCCGCAAGCAGCCGCGCCTCCTCGCAGTCGGGCTTCCGAGTTCAGGCGCAGTCCAACAACACGCCGCGCCCCTTCTCCTGGGGCCTGAACCCCGTGACCCTGCCCCAGTCCTCGCGGGCGAGCTCCAGTTCCGGGCGCCGGAGCCTGCCTCCGCCCAGCTTTGACCAGCTGGCGCGAGACATTGAGGCTGCTTAAAAAAAAATAAAAACCCTCCTGGGGGAGAGTTTTTTTGCACGGTTTTGCGCTGAGAAATGCTATTACTCCAGGCCGTATATCAATATACGCCCTGAAGTAATAGCTCGTTTTGCACGGTTTTTGCGCCACAAAACGCTATTCTTCTCGTCCGTATATACACATACGGACTGGAGTAATAGCTTTTTTGCACGGTTTTGCACACAAAAACTCTATTACTCCAGTGCCTACATCAATGTAGGCATTAGAGTAATAGTTTTCCTTCGCCGTACGAGTCAAAATGCGTGTATATAAAGAAGCATGGAGGTAGTCAC
>CAUJNA010003427.1:0-2500 GCA_963377175.1 Effrenium voratum
CCCAAACAACGGAGCCGTCGTCCTGGGTTTTTGCAGTGCGCATTTTCGGGCGAGGTCGCAATCAAAAGCTCGGGCGGGCGCCCAGTTTCGTCACAAGGTGCTCCCAGTCGCCCGGTTTGCAGGACTCACTGACCCATAAGGACGTGGGTTTGACGCCTTTTCGACCAAAGCGACCCAAAGAATGCCTCACCGCATTTGGTCTTTATATGCTCGCCGTGCGGTCGAAAACGGCTCGCGCATCGGGCCTTGAGGAAGGTGCCCTTGCCGGCTCCGGAGCCCCCGAGCATCAGCAGCATCACTGGCTTCTCCTCGCGGTGGACTGCCAACATTTGGGTGTGTCGCAAAAAAGGAATCGGCACCCCGGCCTTTTCCTGTGGTTTCCCTAAAAATCACCCCACAAAGGGTACCCTCAAAAAAGACACCCCCATCTTGTTTATGGGGCGTCTGTGGGCCCGTAAAACAAGATGGGGCTCGAAAGGACAGGTCAAAACTTGGTATGGCCCATAAAGCACAACGGGGTTCAAACAAACAAGGATTTGTCCACCCCCCAAGCTTTGAACCGACCCTGTTTGTGAACCTCGGTCCAACAAAAGCGCGGTCCCAAGGTCAAAATCATGGACCCTTCAAAGTTTACTTCAAAGCGAACTTCAGAAAAAGATCAGGTTGTCAAAGGGCCGAAGCCCATGTTCGTCCAACTTGATTCTGAGGGTTCCTTTTTCGGGTTGAAAGGAAACCGAACCCCAACGCGGCGGCCATGGGAAAAACCGGCGCCCTTTTTGGGTGTACGTGAAAGGGACCCCCCACTTTAAGAAAAGAGCACCACTGGAGGTCTGGGGAACCCACCCAATCATTTGCCCGTAGGCGTCCTGCTGGAGCTTGCCCTTGAGGTGGGCCTGATAAAAGCAAATTGGTAGGTGTCAAACCTTTTGGAGACTGTTTGGGGCGGTTTTGAAGTGGAATGCAAAAGGAAGACAAAACCAACAAAGGAAAACATATTCATCTTCGAAGGCAGCCATGTTGGCAAGCATCCGCGTGCTTGCGACTTCTCTGTCATGAGACCAGTACACCTCATGAGCCGGCCTCGGTTCAGCTTCGCTCAACAGCGCTCCAATACCCTTTCAGGGTAACAAGTTGGTGCCTGGATCGCCAGCCAACACCCAGCTTTTACCCTTGGCAACAAATACAGCCGTTGACGTTTCTCCCAACGAGCAAAAAGACTGGCACCCTGCAAGTCCGGCTTGTCTCCAGCCTGAATCACATCTTTGTGCAAAGACTCCGGGTACTGCGGCAAACCTCGGATGCCGAGCATTCGGTAAAGGGGATTGGTCAAATCTAGGGGCCCTGTGGGCAGATTTCGAAAACACCAGACATTTGGTTTTTCCAGCTCCCTTCAGCACAAGCAGCCTGGGTCATGAACGGGAGGCTGCCAGCTAAAACAAATCCACCGTCCTGGAAAGAAAGCCACGTCCATGGTCAACTCTCCTTGTGTGGCTCATAGTCTTAATTTCCTTGAGAGGACTATCTGCAACCAAAACTTGGTGGCTGATGACTATCCCTATATACCAGCCCCATGAAGAGGAACCGGTCCTTGACCATGGAACTGATTTCGCACTCCAAGAGGCACGGCGTGGGAGTGACATCTTCAATGGCCCGCTCCCCGGGACTCAAATACCTCGTGCAAGCAACCGCCTGGTCCTTCGACTGTCCCATGGGATTGCAGAACAATTGCAAAGGTTGCACCAACAAAACGAGCGAGCGAGTCACGGGTAGGGGGAGACGGGAGACGCGGTTCGCATATGAAGTTTGCCTGCGTGTTTCATGTTGGCTTCCTTCCCTTGCGCCCCAAAGCGGGCTCCCTTAGCTATGACTTGCACGGTTTCCTTCGGATGAACTTCTCTACAAAAGCAGGGCCGGGCACTTGTCCAAGAAGTCCATGTGGAACTTCTTCATGCGGTCCTCACAGGGCATGAAGCTCACTTACCCAAAAGGGAAGTCACTATTTTGGCTCAGGAAGTTGCCAAACAAAAGGCGGGGATGCCGCTCAACAACTGGGGACCTTTTGGTACAATGACTATTTGAGCAGAATGGCTCGCGATAAAATAGAGCACCAACTCGTACGATGCATTCAAGAAACAACAAACATTCCTTCTGTAGAGACAATCCATGCTCAATAATAGGTACATGCATGGTTTGTCGCCAGCATCTTGGCTTTGCATTCACCTGGGACCGTAGCAAAGTTAGGCAACTTGAGGTCAAATAAACAAATCGGCAGCAACTGCTTGGAGTGGTGCATCGCCTCGATTTGCAGGCATTTGGGGCCCTCAACTGAGGGCATCTAACAGCCTTGCAGGTTGGAAGCTTTGTGCTCTTTAAGCCCCGCCATTTGCTTGGCATTTCTATGAGCATCTCCCGGGTTGCGGAGCGAAAGTTGGTGTTGGAAGCTAAGGCCGTCACTAAGACCCGTCGCAACTTCTCTTCTTCCGGCAGGATTGTGATGCGG
>CAUJNA010003427.1:7500-52500 GCA_963377175.1 Effrenium voratum
GAGCATAGAATGTTGCGCTTTTCAGCACATCTTGATCCCTGCCAATCAAGGCGGTTCAACAAGGTATTGGCAAACCGCAGCCCACAATGGCCAACGTTTGGCGCTGCCCACCTGATGTCTAAGACACTGTTCAAACCTCCCTCAGGTTCCCTCTGCTTGAACCCAAATTGCCCGGTTTCTCGCCCACCTTCCCGGTTCCTCCTGGTTCCTCCTGGTTCCTCCTGGTTTCACCTTGGTTTCGAGGCCGATCTATTTTCTTCAGGCGGGAAAGCCACACGTCCGGCTCGCCTGGGGAAAGGCATACATGGCCCCCTCGATGGGCAGACTCTGCACCCCAGGCATGGCGTTCAGCTCACGGCTCACAAGCTGCGCCTGGCAAGCGGCTGCCTTTGATTTCAAGGTACCTACGTCTTATTTTCAGCTGGTTTGGCTTGACCTGAGTCATGACCTAGCTTAGGTATTTGCAGGGGCAACTGCCAGCACAACATAGCTCCCTCGCAACATGAGAAGCATTGAGACTCGGACCTAAAGGAACAAACAAGAAACAGCGAACCGAGCAGGCCCTGCTGAATTGGAACCTGAGGAAACCTGCCTGGAGAGTACAATAGATGCTATATGCACTTATAGGCAGCGCCGCCAATTCTGAGGCTTTGTACACTGACACGCTCTTCAATCTGGATCCTGATGTCAGTATGTGTTGGAGATGGATGACCAGCAAAGGACCGGGCCAACAAGCCAAAGATAATCCATGAAGAAAGCCACAGTCCCAGGCAAACGAGCAAATTCAAGGGACTTGAAGAATGCCACTCGATTTACAGCAGGCACATGCGACCGGGGCATCCGGCCCCGGAAGGTGTCGTGGCCACGGCCTTCTTGGTGAGGTTTGCCAGCACGTCACTTCGCTCCTCGGCCACGGAGTGCTGAAACCCTTCTTCCCAAAACTCGAAGACAGTCCTAGCCTCCACTTTCAAAACGTGTTCAAGAGGGCTTGGAGTCTACCAAAAGCCTTCCATCAGCCTCTGCGTCAAGCTCCTTGTGTCGTGGTTTAGCAACGCCTTGAACAAAAAGTCATCAAAAAGCCATTGAAAGCTTCGCTCCGATTCTTCCCCCCAAACAAGCAGTTGAAACCGCACACCCTGAAGCCCTGGTGAAAGAAACATGTCCCCGAAAAATCATCAGGAAAGGCTGCAAAGAAAGGCATCCGAACCACCACACCACTCAAAACTGTGATGACCGTATCCCCACTTATCAACCAACACATCCAGTGCTCGCCATGCTCATCCCCACAAATAACTTCAGAGGCAGCAAGTCGCACAAAGCAATTTTGCACAACTTCATGGCTGAAGTTCTGGGAAGTCGTCAGTGAGAAACGCAGTCGGATCAACACGCAGTTTCTTCTTACCCCCCCTACATTTCGACCGTTGTGTCCCCGCCTGCGCAAAGAGGGCATAGGAGGCATCACCCGGCACTGGCGGATTGAGAATCGAGGCCATCAGCGCCTCCGACTCCGGGACAAGGCAAACAAGTCACGGCAAACTCCCTGATGACTGCCCTAAAACTACAGAAGGATCACCAACAGAGTGGCTCCATCTTAGTCTTTTAGGGTAGCTGTCACGCCTGTCCCAGCGTGTTGGCGCACAGGATCATGGAGAAGAGCTTGTAGATTTGGTCCGCGGCGCCGGGGTCGATGTTGGTCAAATGAAGCACGCCGCCTGCGCTGAAAGAAAGGCGTCCGACCAGAACTTAGAAGGGCCCGAACTGCGCATCCAAAGGCAACAGCTGCCTTCTCCAAATGCTCTTCATGAATTCTCCAGCAAGCAAACTAAACCGAACAATGAGCGTCAAAAGAACTTTGCGTTGCGTCGCAGGGAATCAATTGTACCTTGAGGTTCCAGTGGCGAAACTTGTGGATTTAAATCCGAGTTGCATATTAGATGACTATGTGACCAAAAAAAAACAACATCTGCCGTTTGCAGCAAACTCCAACAAGTCAACCCAAGCCCCTGAAACGATCCCCATATTCAATATGCGAGGGAACCGAGGATAAAACAAACACAGACCCCTTGGTCTTTGAGCCGATTTTGCGCCCAGTGGGAGCCAACCCGACTCGGTCCTCGGAGACCGCACTCTCCATAGTAGCCTTTTGACATGGAGTGGAACCTGGCGGAATTTTGGCTCGAGTCTGAAACCAAAATCCCAATCGCAGAGGTAGAACATTCGTGCCTGGAGCGAAACCAGAACTTGGGGGTGTTCTTGCCTTGCCAATGCTCCAAATGTTCCAAAAGCAAACATGTGCATGATGCACATGGCCGAAGACCTGGTCTCTCAATAGCACCTGGTAAGCACGAAGCCGACACAGTACGCAGGCGAGTAAAGAGCGGGGCACTTTAGATCACTTTAGACATGATGAGAACAGCGGCAGCAAAACTGTCAAAGTTCTCACAAAATGCAGAATTCCCTCCAAAATGCGACACTTTTTCCTCGATCAATCTCGGGCTCCTATGGGTTCCCATGACTTCAGGTCAAGGCTGACCTCTAGCTTTCGGTGGCGACATAACCCTGATAAGACTGTAGGGGAGGTGCTTGTCAGCCAAGAACCCCCAACAGTTCCTAACAACTGTCAAATGGTTTGCTACTTGACCCTCTTTGGTCTTTTTGGAGGCCATTTCATCGCTTTGGTCAGGCGAGTCCTTTCACTGTTTAAACACATGCAGGGCTCGCGAGAACAGCTCCACTGGCAAATTCAACTCGTGCACCGCTCGCCTGGCGAAGGAATGATTCAGCGGTCCTCTCTGAAACGCAGTGCGTCCAGTTCCCACCACATGGAAGCTGACAGGAGTCCTGAGGGGTTTGAAATCCTTTCCGTTTGGGGAAGCCCCTTGTCCACTTCCAGGATTCTTGGATAGAGGGTAGCTTTGGGTGACGTTCTGGAAGTCAAGTTGCGCATCACCCCGAAATCTGCAGAAAATCCAGATCGGCTGCATCTCCACCCAAGTCACTTCCGAACTGCAAGGAACAACAGAGTAGGTAGGCATTTTACCTCTAGGTTTACAATTGGCGCCCCCTCGCTGACGAAAGTGGCAACTGGAAGCACTGCGAAACCTTGAAAGCCGCTTTTTTTTGCTGGACAGAGGGACAGCTTAGGGGAAGGGCCAGAATTTGCACAAATATGAAGCCCCGTACTTCGGCCTCAATGGTTTGCCATGAAACAAAGCAAACAGGAGTCGGGAATGTTCGGATTGGCTTGTCTCATTGCAGTCAGCCCACAAAGGCCGTCCAATCCATCCGATCCCCTGGCCTGAACGAGATGAACTCCCTGTCCTCCCGGAAGATGTTGTCCTGCAATCCCACTTGGGGGAAAAACATGGGGTCCTCCATAGATTAGTTCCCCTCAATGGGGGTTCTTCTGGGTATCATTGAGACTTCGAGTCCAGTTTGCAGCAGAAAACCCCAAACACGCCCAATTCCCTCAAGAAGGTGACCCCCCTCCGTACATTAGGTGGGGCGAGCAGGCGGAAAAGCAGGCTCTTGACAGGCTGATCGCGTGTCCTGGTAGACTTCGTCGGCCAAGATCACAATCTCGGCGCTGGTGCCCCTCCCTCCAACACTTATTGAAGCTAACATGAGTGTGTTGGAAGACTACTTATTCTGTTGGGGAAGCCTCCTCTCCGCTTCCATACTTGTTGGAAAGAGCGTAATTACCCTCCGAAAAACATAACCGAACGAGCTACCCCCCGGAAGATCTGCTTTCATGATCGTTGCCCACAAGGTCGGTGACCACAATTCATTGTTTGAATATCTCAGCGGGGGCATCGTGACTTCAATAAACTGCCGGCCTCAAAGAGAACCAACGCACACTGAAGAAAGTCTAGCGCCCATGTTAACCCAGTTCGTGTAATTTGTGCTGGTATCCTTGCTCGACCAAAAGCATTGTGAAGCAATGCACAAGCCAAAGACAATCGCAGTTGCCAAGTTTTGCTGCGCGCCAGCCCTCCCTCTCCATCCTTCCATTCATGAGGCTCACTCTCCAAGAATACGAACCATTTGGAGCTACATTAGGCTGGAACAACGCTTTCCTAAGAATTCATGTAGATCATCGTTCATGACCCAGGTGACTTTGCTCGATGATCACGCTGGACACACTCCTGTCCGGTCTTTGCGCATGGTCCCTCTCTCAACACCAAGGCTGACTCCTTGAAAGAAGGATTTCGGTGGAAAAAGGCGAATCCGGGTGCTTCAAGATGGGAGATCCCTAATCCGAATCCTTAATCCGGAGTGGGACACCACTACAACAACGAAACTCACTAAGGCTTAAGATTGGGTTTAAACGATCCAGCTAATACCAGCCGCATGTGCTATCCCATCTTTGAGCGAAGCTCAATGAAGTCAAAGACCGTAATTAGTGGGTTGTTTGAGTCTTTATGAGATGAGCCTCGTTCAAATGCAGGACAATCCTGACTACAAAGGCTCGCAAAGAATCCGTGGGCTGTACTGTGTGCGAGTGCGTTACTTTACCAACATTCCTCGAGTGTCCAATGCACAGCCACATGCTGATATTCAGGTGTCAGCACTTTTAAACATTAATGATCTAACGATATCTTGCCTTTCGCCGCCTTTCAGCAGAGTTGAACAATTATATACCCCCTGACATGCAACATGCCCAGCACTATTGACAGGGAAGGGGAGGTTTGCCTTCTTCAGCCTTTAGCAAAGCCAAGCTGCTCCATACTTCGAGCAAAGCCTGACGCGTTCCCGGCGAGGCTGGGCATCTTGTCCACATGGTCAAAAATCCGCTCGGGATAATTCCGATTCGGGTCTGCGTTTATGAGTCTTGCGTCGTTGCGTTGAACCCCCAGCACTGGCCTAGAGAAAAGGGGGTGCAACATATACACACCATGAGTATGCGTAAATGCATTATATATGCATATATACACATAGGTTGAATTATTACTTAGCCTTTATATGCGTAGTGACCTGTTCCATGATTGTGGCCTGGCACCCCAATGCACCACATGTGTTTGGCGTGATTGGCTCCAGCCTCACCATAGCGTCTATCACATCGCGCGTCAGGACCATGCTGGTGGGATTGCCTGGATTGATCACTGCCTGGGCGTCAGGAGAGAGCTCCTGAAAAGCCATGTTCCGGTGTTTTTGCTACTAGCCCCAGCTTTTTACTGGCCCCGGCTCAGCAAAGGCCCCTCCTCATGTGCCTTTAAACCGGTTGGCTGGGAACCCTTAGGTTGGGGGGCAACAGGCGGTATTATTCTCTGGGGCCTGGTTGGCCAGGCTGCGGGTGCTTTTAATGAGGGCGGGTCGTGGGTGTACCAACCAACCAACCAACCAACCAACCAACCAACCAACCAACCAACCAACCAACCAACCAACCAACCAACCAACCAACCAACCAACCAACCAACCAACCAACCAACCAACCAACCAACCAACCAACCAACCAACCAACCAACCAACCACCTGACCGGGGTTAAGCTCCGGCCGGGGCTAGTTAGAGAAGAAGTCCCATACATTCATTTGCACTTCATCGGGACCGCTCAACCTGCCCTTCCATACATGTCAGGAACCCCATCGACTGAGAGCAGCGCAATCCCGCGCACATGCCCTCCAGTGGCAATGAAGTCCTGCAAGGGGTCCGCGGAACTGGTAGCAGGTTCCCTTTGTTTTCCCTTCAAATATTCACCAACAGGGGGGCCAACATTTTGAACAACTCTCATTAGCACAAGGACCGCGATAGTTAGAAAGGGGTTGTGGGATACTGGTATTCCATATTTAGTCATTTTGGTGGAGACCACTTGTATGATGTAGCCCCTGATACTAATGAAAACATGCCAAACAACTCGGCCAAAACGTCCGGACAAGCTAGTCCGGACAAACATTGGGACATATTTTGGAAGTGGTCCCCAAACCATCGAATCTCAGATAATTGTTTTTCAAAAAGTAAGGGCAAACAGTCAAAGGGTTTGCCCACAAGAGTGACTGTTTTGGGAAACGCATTCATGTCCGCCTTTTTTGAGCAAAGCTGGGCAATGTTAAATTTAGAACTTGCAATACTCAACTACGTACTAGGAATCTGAGAGTCAGTCTTGCCAATGCTAAGCTAGAATGGACAATGCTAAATTAAGGACGGGGAATCTATGGCAATACTAAATGTTAAATTTAGAATTGGCAAACTAAACAAAGTACTGGGAATCTGAGAGCAAGGCTTGGCAATACTACATGTAGAAGTAGCAATACTAAAGTAAGCACTAGCAAGGTGAAGTCGAATCCAGACCCCAGGTTTTTCACTAAAGAGACCCCGGTGACTAGTTCCACACTGTGAGGGGGGGCGGAGGGTAACATTAAAGCAAGCCCAACATTACCTGCCACTGCGACAATTCGAAGGATCTCACCCGCTCTTTGCAACAAACTCTACTAAAGTCGGCGAGACTTTGGCAACTCGTTGAGTCATCAACTGGTTGACCAACAGGTAGGTGTCCGGTTTAGAGTTGGAAGGCTTCACTATTGTGGCACGACATGAATCCGCAAGGTGCGGTGTCACTCAACTCCGGGCTTGAGTGTTCCTCTTTTCAGAACCCCCTCCCCGCGACACCGAAACAAAACGGACCATGTTGGGTCCAGTGAGACGAATTGTTTTGCACCTCCAAACCAATCCGAGTTCCTGGATCTTCTTCTCGATCAGCTCGACATCGATGGCCCAGCCTGGCAACCCCACAGGCCAGCTACAAGCCAGGGTGAGTGACCCCTTGGGCCAAAAAATCCGGCTGGATCCCAAGGCTGCGGCTCAAAAATGGAATTTCCAAAATGGCACTTTGGATGTGAAAGACTAAAAACCTGCAGGACCCGTCTGGAACTTTGAGCCACAGCCAGTGTGGAAACCCTGATCAAAGTCCCCTTCCGTCCAGAAGTGTGCCAAAAGCCAAACCTGCAATGGTCTGCTCTGAGCGGACGCTCGAATTTGCTTCATAGCCAGTACCGCAAAGCCGCGGCAAAGCCCTGTGGAATGCCGTCCATCCAGCAAGGCGATGCGAACGTGCCGGTCAATGGAAAGACGTCTCCTTCTCGATGGTCTTGGAACACTGGTCGCTGAAGCAGTCAAAAAACTACAGAGGCCCAAGCAGGCGTGTGCAGAAACAAATGTCTCCACAAGCTGTTTACGGATTCCCTTGAGCACTGGACAAGAGTGTTGTCCATTGATTTGGCGGCGCGGGAAAGTCAAACATATTCATCCCCTCAATCGTTTCCCGGAAAACCAAAAGGACCCCCCCCCACCAAGAAAAACAACACTTGGGATGCGGCTATTGTGCGAAGGGTCAAAGCATTCCTCATTCAATCCTCGCCTCAAAAACCCAAACTTGCCCACCGGCCTTTGCCGGAGGCATAGTCTTCTGTCAGCTCATAGCCAATCGCTGTACCGCCCAGCCGTGTAATGGCAGCCTGGGAAAGGCGTCGCTTCTCTGTCGAAACTCCTAGGCCTTGGGCGTGGCATGCTGTTGACAGCTGTTCTCATGACGGCGTCATCACCAAAATCAAAACAAGTCTTGCGACTACGGATCTCGTTGCCAAAAGCTGAAAGGGATTGTATTGACATGTATTGACCTTAGGGGTTGCCAATGGTTGCCACGAGTAAACTAGGTTCTCCGGCTTGAAAGAGCCGCTTGCATGACTCTGAGTCTTGAATGACATACCCCGGAAGCAAGGATCCTGAGCAATGCCCCTAAAGGATTTGTTCGGGGGGGTCTTCCAGGAGAGACTCCCGCAAACAGGGTCGGCATTGCCCACTTGTCTGATACTGGACCTATCGCAGAAGTTGTCCATCTCTCTACTGTCCTTCCCAAAGGGGCTGACGGAAGTTTAAGAAGGTTCATATTTCGGAAGTTTGCATTTGGCCGTCGCAGGTTGGAAGACCGTAGTGGCGATTGATCCAAATCTTCAGCTTTCATGAGCAAGGTGCTGTTCATCCTACTCCAAACGGTGACAAACCCAAAGCTCCAAACCTCGATCCGCTTCAGGTGAGATGGTAGAAAAACTTCTTGTGGCTAACATCTTGGTCTTTTCAGTCAACCCAGCAACCGACCAAGGGGACTTGGAGGGTGCCACTGAACCATAGACTGCAAAGGACTCGCCGCGGCGCCATTTCACTTGCCGGTTCTCAGGATTCGAAACGGTTTTTGGACAACCTCATTCGGGACCAACTTGAAACCCCATGTTCCGAGGGATCCCTTTAAAATAATTTAAACCCCGCAGTTGGATGGTTCAGGGTCCCAACTCTGAGGAGCCCGCGGAGTACAGCGGGTACTGAGGGATCGGAATCAGCAGGCCATCTTTGGGCCCGTCGATCATGACCTGCGCAAGGCCTTCCTTTGGAAGGTCAGTGCTTCAAGAGAAAACGGCGTGGCCCTTGTGTGGTGGATTTGCCGATTCTTGGCGTTTGAGTTTGATGTTGGGGTGATGTTCAAAGTAAAGCCAGCAAAGCAAGAACAGAATACTGGGCAACCTGGCTTGATTTCAATGCAAAGCCCACGGAACAAGAAGAGGACGAAACACGTGCTACTGGATGACCGTAAAGATTCGTTCAACCCACGGAAGCCGATGCAATTCTTGCATGGGGAGCTTCTGGGGCTTACGAACTGCCATGTTCACAATCACAACCACGATTCCACGACCAAGGCGACTTCACAAGTCTCCAAACAGCGCTGGCAAGATTCAGAATCAGCCGGTTTGTCTTGGCTTGGATCACGTACGACTCCACATCACTGGATGGTTCATGCTGTGAGCGCGATACGAATCAAATATGTTGAACATTGTCGTGAACTGGCAATCCAACTTTGACCTGGACAATCGGACATCATGAAGTGGGTAGGATATATGTGAAGTTGCCCAGGGTCAGTGTTCGAGAGCGGTCCATTGACGCTTGGCCCGTGGCAAGCCGCGCCACTGCGGCAAACAGCTCCAGTGCCCCGTCCTCCGGCCTCCAAAACCGTTTTGACCCCGGAGGACGCGCCATCGGTCAGGAAAATGTCCTCGCACGTCACATCTACTCACTGACCGATTTTGCGGGAAGCAACGGGCTAGCTTGTTGGATTATGGCCCCATGGCGAAAGGCTGGGCCCTTCCTTTTCCGCCGAAACCAACTTCACTGGAGAGACACGAGTGCGTATGAGAGATCAAGAGCGGGATGCTTGCTGAAACAAATCAACACGGGCTTAAAGTGGAGGCCTAGCGTGTTGCTTTCTGAGCCCACCAGCGAGTACTCTCGCAGGTCGCGTTTCGAGCTTGAGCAGGGAACAGCTGAAAGGACACTGAACAACTGCAACCACAAGGTGGACATGCTCCAGCAAATCAACGCATGCAGGAGACAGATCAGTGCAATCAGCAAAACAAACTCCCCAAGGAGAGCTCCATCCAATCGGAGTGTGGGGCGATGGGCGGGCAGCTCAAAGAGGACTCTCTTTGGGTTGGCGTTCAGAGGAGATCAAGCAGTGCTGAGGGCTTTAGAACATGTCAATGCGAAGAAGTCAGTGTACCCCATGAAGGCAAACCAAAGAAAACTAAAGGACTTCTACCCTTGTGGATTGGCCAACCCTAAAAGGGGAATCCCCCCCCAAACAGAAGACACAAAAAAAACGTGGCTGGTTTGGATTGGGTGGTTTGGAGGGCCCGTTTACCCTCTACAAGAGCCAGTGTTTCAACCCACCAAAACACCAAACCAATCGAACGGCCCCAAAACTGGTAACCCAAACAACAAACAAAACACGCAAACTCCCGTCCTCGGGATCGACTGGCGGCACCGCCGCGCTTGTGCCGTCTCTGCGATCCACATAGTTTGCCACCTGCCGCCTGGACGACCAACCCTCTACTTCCCTTTAACCTCACCCCAACACAAACTCGCCTCAATCCAGCCAAAAGATGTGATAAAACTCACCAAAACAGGAAACAAAGGGGCTGAGGTGTCAAAACCAACATGAGACGGCGCAATTTCTGCTGCGTTCCAACTCGCAGGTTGGATGAAAGTGCACAAACACTGCTGCAAGGACTGTGGTCATAGCAACAAGAAAGGATCTACCCAAAATGTAAAGAGTTGAACAGGCGGCCGCGCCTTATCTGAGAGGGGGTGACCCAGCCTGAAGTAAGGCACCCCCTTGGAATGCGAATACGCGCCGAACTTTGGGCTGTGCGCCAGGTATTCCTCGCGAGCCCGGGCGAAGTTGACCGCTCTTGCAAATCAGTGTGGTGTCAAACGGGATGTGAGATGGGCTGGGACCAAAATAGACGTCCTTTTAGGGGGGACCAAAATGGTGGGTTTCGTCTTGGTTTTCCTTTAAACCACACCCAAAACGGGGTTTCCCAAAACAAGTCAGACCCAATTTCTGTTGAAACTGAAACATCCGACCCTGCAGAGATCTTGCAGGTCTGTGCACTCAGGGCATATCGGTGGCTTTTCCTGTACATACATATCATGACCCTGTCCCTTGGAAAACAACTGAGCAAACCTTCCACAGAGGCAACCGGGCGCGTTTCTGCCGTTTGAGTCGGCCCTTATTGCAACCCGAGGAGGCAGCTGATTGAAGTTTCGTGATTCAGTTTTAGCATTTGAGACCCACATCTGCAGTTGCCCAGTGGGTCCTTCGCTCTAGCAATGACATCGCTTGGGTACAGCGACGCCGCACTATCCTGGCCCGAGGCGCTTCGCGACATGCGCAAAACTAGGGAAACATGGCTTGTTTACTGGCCTTTTCGGGTGTCCTCCCCAAAGCAATAGTCGGTGACTCATTGGCAATTACTCTAATGAACATGGGACATTTGGTAAGATGCCCTGGTCTTTTGCGCGTGCGAGTCCCATGCCCCACCCAACTCTGCTATCTGGGATATCGTTGCAGGACCTTTGATCATGCTGAAGGCTGTCGAATATCATCCACATGCAGTGTTGCTGACCATCCATCTCTGTCATCTCCAAGCAACCACGTTGGTTGCACCAGTCCGCTCTCGCGACCGTTTTCCTCGCTAAACGCTGCACACTCGCCAAGGCCACTGCACCCCAAAACAGCAGTGTCAGGCAGTGGCAACATCACGCCGGCAGAATCACGCCATCTGGATGCCGCTCTCTGTCCTGGGATCGAACCAAACAAAAGCATCAGTGTGGACTCGGAATACGAATGAACAAAACAAACACAAAAGCAGGCAGGATCAACATGTCTCGGTGTTCCTTCAAACACCACGAAAAAAGGGAATACCAACTCCACACAATACATTATACCTGGAAAACCAAGTTGCTGGAAAAAATGGGGCACCAACGAAAGTTGCGAAAACATACACAACTGTTGAAATAGTGGTGTGTTTTTAATTCTCCGACTGGGCTAAGGCAGCTAGTCTAATGGCAACGACTCCTTTGTAGCAGTAACCAGAAAAATTGTCCTCATGTTGGACGATAGTTGCTTGCCCAGCAACTGTTCTGTTGTGTTTGCGAGCGCTGCAAATCTTGTTTTTTCAGCGATTTGATGGGCGGGTCACCGTCAGCGCCCGAAATTTCCGCTGCGTTGGCTGAAACGCTCGTGGGTGACAAGTGTGACGATGTTCGTACAACCACGCTGGTTGGTGCAACTATCAGTCGCACAGTCAGACAGTGTCGACACTCCTTTTTCTTTTTTTTAGCTAGCCGTGAACAACGCACACTTCCAGCTTTGAGCATGATGTCTCCTGTTAATCTCCGCTGCAAGGAAGCTTGCGATGGAAAGAGGAGGAATCATGAAAGTTGAGGCGGAGAGCCTTTGAATATTCTTTGCATGAGCTTGAACAATATCTTTCAGATTCATCCAACGGATGATTTGCCGGTGTCTATCCACGCCAGCCACTTTTGTACTTTGCCATTTGCGAAGCGGCCTGGGAAGAGCTTTCAGCGTGACGCCCATTGTTGTTTGTCGCTGTGAGGCATAAAGCTGTCCACCTTGTGCGACCCGTGGCTTCTACCCCACTTTAAGCAAACTGCCCGACGCCACCATGAAAACACTTCAAGCAAGACTCTGGTATTGCAAAGTAACATCTTGTCGGTTTCCGAGGCCAAGGGGCGCAAGTGGATCTGAGAACTTGCGAAAATGGCAATTGTTTGGCAAGCATGGCAAATTACTCCACTTTCACGCGAAAAACACACCACTTTACGCTTCGTTGTGCTTGCGAGCGGCGCAATTTCCCACGCAGTTGCCCCGCAATTACTCAAAAGGGATCGTCGGTGGGCACTCGGTGGCATCGACTTTTGCGCGACTGGCTTTAAAAGATGTGATAACACACAGGTAAACACATGATTAGATGTTTTCTTCGCACCCGTTGCATTTGGATGAACACCGGCGATGCCCCCCGAAATTTGCCCAATCCTCAAACACAAAACAATTCACAATCATGGCTGCCTCTTGGCAGCGTTGCCCGTATGTGAAGAAAATAGCTCCTACCATCAATTTCGATCTGAGATCACACGTCGTTTGCTGAGTGGAGACAAACAATTGCCGACTCTGTTCACCGCACCTCGGGTGTTCATGTTCAGCATTGCGATTGCTGAGTGCCATGGTCCCGAACATGTTGATGTTATATGTTGTGCAAGTTGCATAGACTTAGAACAACCTCAGTTGAATTTGACATGCGCAGGCTGCATCGTAATTTTCGGGCAGGATCACCAAAACGATGTGGCCTTAAATGTATAGATTTGTTTTTTTGCACGCAAACATAAGCTGTCAGTGCAACAGGCTTCATAAGAACTGAGCAATCGAGCAGCTTTCGCACGCAAAAACGATACACAGAAACAAAACAAGAGCCCAAAATATAGGGGTGCGCTCAATACCATTCGTTAATACGCTCTCATTGCGCCCGCAATGCACGATTGTCCCCCTTTCAGCACACCCTTTCGCACAAAGTCGAAAGCTGTAGCTTTTCAGTGAAAGTTGTATGTTTTTAGGAAAGTTGTGATTTGTTGCACAACTTTTGGAAAAACGGGCAAACTTTTAAAGTTGTACGAAAAAACCAGCAACTTTGGTCCTTCAGGTACATGTGTATAGACATGTACATATATAACATGCACTGGCCGATGTGGCTTAAACTAGATGCAAGATGGGGGATCCTTCTTCCTGATCCGTAACCGTAAGGGCGGCAACTACAGCAAAGCAAACCAATATACTGGTACCATCTGGAACAAGGATTAGGGTGTTATTTTGAACAACCCAAATAAAGTGCCGGAACTTTTGTGTGCCACTAGACCAGTGACTTCGAAAAGCGCCAAGCAACCAGGACCTAGACTTGGTCCGAAAGTGTATAATTCCCAAACTGAAAAAAAGGGACCCCTATTCTCACCACCTTCATCATGGGTGACTTCATGTTGCCAAGGCTCAAGTGAGCAGCGCCCAAAACCCATCGACTTTCTGCGTTCCTTGTATAACCCCCATGCGGTAGCAGAACCACACACTTAAATCGCCAGCATTGAAATTGGTTTTGGGCGCTCAATGAAAACTAGTGTGTTCCTCAAAACTATGGACCCGCTTTGGGTATTTTGATTTAAACAGAAAGATCAATAGGGTCTGAAATTTGGAAAACCACCGTGTTTCTTTTTCCCAGGCGTCATCCGCCTTAGGCGCTCGCGCTCCATCGCGAGCACCGAGTTCCACCTCTCCAGCGAGAGGACCTCCTCGCCGTGGGTGAGGCACACAGCCCGTGCCAGAGAGCGCCAGACGTGGACCGTGCGCTGACCCACGTCCTTTCAGACAGAGATGGTGACAAGGGGCCGTTCCGAAGGCCGTAGCTTTAAGGCTAAGGCGAAAACGCCTCAAGGCCATATCTTTGTCTCGCCATCGGGGATCCCCATGGGTTCATTGAAAGCAAAACTGGGGCGGGAGGGATGTGCACCCGAGAGCCTCGAAAAGAATTAACCGACCTGAAACAAAAATCCTGACGTGGTCCAGACATTGAATGGTCTGATTTGAGAGTGGATTGGAGCTTCAAGGGCGACAATCCAAGTGAAGGTACGTCACGACGATTTTGCTGCAATGACTCTGGTAACAAACAGGCGTCCCGACAGGAGGGTGTCAAAACGAGCTAGACCTCAAAGTGGGGCCAGCTTCAGTTCAAGGGCCATCCCAGTGGAGTGCCGAGTCTATACACATACCAATGCTCAAGTTCTTACCAGTATTGGACATTAAAAGATTTGTGGGTCCGCTTAGTTTGCAGACTGAAGGACCAATGGACGAATTGACCCAACCGCACAACTCCCCCAAGTTCAAGATAGAATCACTCCAACAGCTTCAGCTGAGTTGGCCCGATGACATTCGTGTTTCACAGCTCCATCCCTGTGGTTCCATTTCACTTACCGATGAAAAGCACAGGTTACCTGGGGCACACGCATGATTGTCCTCTAGTGCAAGATGGAATCCCTTTACCGGAGCCCATTTATCATGTGTCCGTGAAGAGCCTCCCGAGGGAGGGCCTCCCCAGATTTGGTCTTCTTGCATGTTTAATGTTGGTTCAGGTTTTCTGTGTTCTTCATGATGTGTGATCGTTGTTGGGGGTACTTTGCTCGAATCTAGCTGCAATTGCTCAACTCCGCCAAGTGCAAAGGTAACGGCAAAGGTGGGGCCCGCAAAGCAAACCTGCTGCGAAGTGAGGTGGTTTAGATCACCAGTGTGATGTTGAGGGCAGCCCGGTCTCCCAAATCAAGCAAGAATTTCGGAGGGGTTCCAAAATGTAACAAAAAATGCGATTGTTTGCTAGCAGGGCTTATTAAAGCTTATTACGCCTTATTAAGCTTTTATAAGGCTTAATAAGGCTTAATAAGGCTTGATAAGGCTTAATAAGGCTTAATGTGGTGGGGAGGCCCCCCCAAAAAACCTGCACAGGGACACGCTTTTGGCCCCCGCCCCCCCTTCCCCCTTCCCCCGTCCCCTCCTCCCCTCCCTTCCCCATCCCCTCTTCCCCCCCCTCCCCTCCCCCTACCACCACTTCTCAAAAAAAAATCCGATGTTTTGGTCCTTTTTCGAAGTATGGTACTTTGACTAGAATCCTAGGGCATGTGTTCTAGGCTGGATGTCTTGAAGGATTTGTTGAAAATAAGAGAACATGTCCGTTTTGAGCATTCTCATCTAAATAACAAATTATTAAGCTTTATTAAGCCTTTTTAAGGCTTAATAAGGCTTAATAAGGCTTAATATGGATTCGGGTCAAATCTGGGGAGGCCCTCCCTCGGGAGGCTCTTCAAGGACACATGAATTTAGGGTACAGCGACCATTCCCGGCAACGACCTTCCGAGAGCTCCCCTTGCCATGTCTCTGAATCAGGCTTGAGCAATCAAATATTCAATAGCCCTTCAGAGACAAAACCCAGGATGATCACACCTCAAACATGTTTGAAAAGCGCCATGGATGATTTGCGGCTCGGTCTGTTCGCAGAACCATTGTTTGAGGTTCCACTTGCTGGCCACCGGCTTCCGTTTGTCCGCTGAGCTCCGGTTCCAAGAGTGATCGATCATGTTCGATTTTTGATTTTCCGGGATGGAGACACCGGAACTGTACGCAACAGCCATGTGTCCATTCGGAGGTTTGGGAGCAACCCGTTCAACCTCATAGTTTTCAAGGTGACATTTGCGTGTCGCAGCATGCCAAACTTGTCTGATACATGTTCATGTTTTGAAATCGATGCCTCTTAAGTGTCTCCTCAAAACATGAGGCAAGAGAAACATTCTCCACCCCATATCTCCTAGTCACTCTTAGGCTGCAGTGGCTCCCGTTACTATGGCTCTGCATCAGCAATATGAAAGTTTCTTAATCTAGCGGACTCCTTTTGGGATGGTTTCAACAGGAAAGCCAAGGAAAACGAACCACCTGACGCCGTCCGTCATTTTGCGAAGCACCCTTATGACATGTTGCAACCACCCCTGCCTGATGCTCCTGGCGTATCTGCGCAAAGTCCTCGCTGAACCGAGCTGTCACCTCCAGGGAAAAGCCACAACGCCACTCTTAGTAAACATGATTAACAAAATGGTACAATTGAGCCCTCGGTTTAACAGTCCCCGGACGGTATTGTCACAGTCTCCTCCAACAGGTGTTGAGGCAACACCTTCCCAAAGAGAAATACACTTTCGAAAGCACATTGCATTTCTGCGTGGTTGTCTCGTCCTTGGTGGAGCGCCACTTGATGTTACTCAGAATTTAAAGAAGCTGTGGTTTTCTGGTTCATGGTTATCAACCAGGGGGACCCCTTTCCAGTTTGGCGAGTGGCATTCAACCAACATGGCCTGGCGCACAAACGCCCTTTCTGAACTGAACATCTTCTTACTCACTTGCCCAACGAGTTTGGAAAATCAAAACAACCTCTAAAAGGGGGAACAAAAAACGTCCAACGGTCGGCTGTGGACAAGTGGGCTTGCGAAAGTGGCCTATGCACCAAATCGCGGATTAAGCGGCAAGGAGAACATTTGCAGCGCCAGGTGAACCGGGAGTCAGCCAACTTAGGGGTCGCGATTGGCGTTTCGACAAATAGGGTCCTCCCAAAGAAAACGACTCTAATCGAGGTTTGATGGGTTCCATGTTAATTTCAGCCCAATTGGTGGCTTGAATTGGTGGTTTGGGGGGGGGGAGGTTGGTTGCCCATTGGGTCGAATCCCCAAACCACCAATCCAAAGCACCAATGATAATTGGGCTAAAATCAACATGGAACCCACCAAACCCTCATTGGGGATCTCCTTGTGGACTACCAAATCAGGGCGCTCTGATACTTTCCAGGGGTGCCACCAACAAACGGACCCCCAGCCCAACATTTCTCAATTGTCGCCTCCTCAGGCATGCTGAAGGGCCTTGCTTGCCGGGTGATCAGCGCTAGGAGGAACCTTGCCGCATCTAAGCCTTGGAAGAGCCAGAGATGGCATTTGCTTAGGATGCAACAAACACGTTCATATTGGACTGCCTGTCTTTCAAAGGGACGTACCCGTTTCATGTTGGTTTACAGGGAAACTAAACGGACAACCACAATTTCTGCAACCTCGGTATTAGGCACATACCCACATGGTCAAAACTCCCCGCATGTGGCCATGGTCATGGCTCCCCGACTCGGAATACTGCAATGTTTGTCCAAAATCACTAAGGCGCCCATAACCATCCATCCAACTGCAAGCAATTGGCAGGTGCTTTGACCCTAGATTTAAAGGGTTTTGGAAGACCCCTGCCCATTTCTATGATTGTCTGAAAGAGTACCACTACTCGTCCTTTTCATGATGCATGGCAAATTTCGCATCATCTGTATGGTGATCACTGTCCGAAATGGTTACACATGTTCCAACACGAAAACAACAAAGAACGGCTGTTTTGTTGTTGAGATCTCGACCGTATAAACACACTAAAGCGCAACTGGCTTGACCCAAAAAACAAGGATCTGACAAAGAAAAAGAACCGCTGTCAGGCAAGACGCCTGCGCCAACAGACGCCATGTCCGTAGTGACGTTCTGCGGCTGCAAAGGAACTACCACATCGGCCAGCTTCAGAATGGACACTCCCTTGGACACGAACCTCGAGATCCAACGCGGTTGGGGGCACTGCGGGGGCTGGAGGGTCGTCTTGCGTGTGGGACCCCATTAGGTGGTCAAATGGTTCGGCCTGTTCTCGGGAGTGTTTTGGCGACACAAAACGTGCCGTCTTTAGACGGGTGCCCCAAAGAAAGTGACCAATTGGACAAGCCCTCCAGTCTCAAGTGGTAGTTCACCAGAGCTGCAATGCGCCAAAACCATGAGCTCCTGCCTTTTAGTTGGAAAATGGATAATCTTGCCGGGCAAAGGGAGAAAGCTATGCCGAGAAACAGGCAGTTAACTTCCAGAGGGATCGGGACGTCGTAGCTGTTGAAGTCACATTGCAGCGTCTGATCTGTCACCAAGCTGTTCAAAGCTTGAGCGGCCCTCACTCCCACCTGTGCGCAAGTGTGACCAAATGACGCACATCCATTGAGAACCAAAACATGACCCGGAACACTGTTTGACAACAATTTGTTGCATGTGTGTGTGTGTGTGTGCGTGTGGGTGTGTGTGTGTGTGCATGTGTGTGTGTATTGTTCACATCGGAACGGGACTTCAATCACATGAAGCGCGGTGCCACCTTTGAAGGTCCAAACCCTCCTTTGTTTGCGGCATGTCATCTTGCCGGACCTCCCGAAAATTGTGGGTCAGCCAATCCCGATCGCTCGATCCCCAAAAAAAAAAACCGACGCACCAGACCCCACGCGACGGACCGCGTCGTGTCCACTCCGAAGCCGCTTCGCTGCGCCTCGTTCAGCGTGCCCTGGGCCATCTGCGCCTCGTCCAGCAGCACCGTGGTGCCGGGGGCGAGCTGCAGCTTCCCCGCCACCAGGCGGTTTGCCTCGAAGTCCTGGCAGGGTCAGTGCGGGGAGCTACCGGAAACCGCAGCCTATGATCGCTTTGAAAGGTGATGTAATTACTATCCAGGCGATGCTGTTGGCAGTGTCCAGGGTCCAAAATTTCAAATTTCGGGCTCCATCTCGACAATTGGAAGGGCGATGTTTCCAGCCGGTCCTCTGGAAAGTTCGGTGATGAACATAGGAGTCAAACGCACTGATATAATTGGCTACAAATGGCCATAAACACTGGCAATGTCTTGAACAATTGCACGAGTGTACAGGCGGGGGCGGGGGTTGGAACACCATCATCCACGTGAAGATGCACCCTTTCCGCTTCCATAGTTGCACAGAGTAGGTAGACCACCCCCTACCATACCTCCATACCTCCATACCTCCATACCTCCATACCTCCATACCTCCAATACTACCATACCACAATACCGCCCATACCACCCATACCACAAATACCACAAATACCACACATATCACCACCCCATTTTTCGTTGTCTCCTTACGGGGCTTCCAGCGGCCCCCACTCAACGTCTCCGCCGTGAGCGGCAAGTGTGCGGCCAGCGGCACGAGCTGCGACACCGCGCCGTGGAGTGATTTCGCGGTGTCCTCGAAAAAACTCCGCAAACGCATTGCCAAGTAGCGACTCTTTTTTGTGGGTGGCATTTTTGTTGGTGTTTGTTTCTTTTTTGAGTTAAGCCATGTTTGTGGCTTGAGGGACAACAAAAAAAACCGAAGCCATTTTAGGGGTCACCTAAACAAACACCCATATGAGTAACCAATAGCGACCAATTGTGGCTTGCCATATAGTAGCCGTTTGTGGCTAGGGGGCCATTAGAGTCATAACCTTCCAATATTTCGTCTGGATAGAAATGTTGGTCCTGGTAAAGGGAATCCAAATGAACCGAAGGACACTTTTCGCCAATCTTCTACTTTAGTGCTCTGGTCAACGGTTAGCGCCTGAGCAACCCCCAACTTGGCATCCTCGTCATGGGCGATTCCTGAAACAAGGGGCAACCCAATGGCAAGGTGTATGTAGATAGATAAATATGTATATATTAGCTGTATCTATACTTGCTGCCAATATGTAATATAGTACCCAGTGCTTGTCCGGCGAAACAGTTTGTAAGCTTGTTGGGTGCCTTTGGAGTCCTTAAAGTCAGGTTGGATTTGGAGTCCTCAAAGTGGAGATAATCAAGCTAATTGTACTCCAGGACCGGAGTAGACATACATGGCTAGATTTATACCTGGTTGAGTGCCCAGGGCTTCCCCTCTTAAAACTGGGCGAACCAAAGGTCGATCAGCTTTGATGGATTCAACAGAAAGCCGCCCCTTTAATTTGTTTCAAACACATTGGCCCTTTCGGGGCGATTTGGTCACACCAAAGACCAGCCATGCAGGTTGGAGTTGGAGTAACCCGGGAAGGAAGATTGATGGAGCGTTTGTAGTGATGCTTTATGTTTAAAACAGGAAGACGAGCTTTCCGTCTCAATTCCCGATGTGCAGGAACTCTTAAGGTACATCAACATCAATTTTCTGAAAGGATCTCAAGGAAGAAGTACAGCTGGAGAAATTCCATGCGGGTGCGGTCTGTACTCAAAGGACCTCAAACATGGTCTTCCTTCTGGCTTCCCGGTCAACCTGAAAAGGGTACCCTCAAGAACATCCGCCCCCCATGGAAGCCGGCACGGGCAGTCCTCTGGCCAGTGGGAGATGTTCAAGGACCATTGCCCCAAAGCCATGCCGCTGGTGTGGCCATAGACACCTCGGGAAGAACAAAACGCCCGGGGCAAAAACAAAAGTGGGTGTGTCCAAATAATGGGACCCCCAACGTTGGTTGTTTCCGTTTAGTTTCCCCTAAGGAGACCTCAACTTTCAATCAACACTGAATATAACACCTGCGGTCAGGTGGTTGCTTTCCTTCTCAGTCTAAGGGAGGTTGCTTCTCTTGTTCCGGCAGTCTTGTGCTCCCTGGCCCCCTAAGAAAACCAAGCCACCCAGTGGATCCACTCAATTACGTAATGTCAACCCATGAACACCCCCTATGAATCATACCAGTTTATCCACCCGAACTCAACATTCTCCCTATGGGTAAGCATAAGAAACCATCATTTAGACCCTGCGGTTTAAACATGTTGACTTGCTCACTATAGCAACTGGAGCCACTGGGCAAACAACAGTTGCGTGAAACCTCAGGTCCAGTCCGCTGGTAGAAAACGGGAACCCGTTTGGGGGTTGACTCAGTTCAGTGGCACCGACCATCGGTACCGCTGAACTGAGTCAAAGCCCTTGCCAACGCGAGTTTTGCAAATCAGGAACTTGGCTCTGACGTTCTCAACCATGAGGACTATACCGACTATGAGTTAGGCCCTGGCTTTGTCGGAGAGCACCGGCCTCCGAATTTGGGCTTCAGGAATTTGGGGATGAATTGGTTGGAGACTCAAAAACTGTGCTTCGGTCCACATCTGCACAAGAACAACTGAGACTTGGGTGTTGACGGCCACCACTGAAAGGGATCCCTGCGAGTCTTGGTATCCTGGGCATGGAGTTTGAGGGCCTAGGGCCATGTGCAGAGGGCTGGGCTCTTTGTCCGCATCTCGGGCAACTGGGGCTCTGGGGCTTGCTGCTCGCTTTCTCCGGGCCACGGGAAGCCAGCAGCGCCAAGACGTACTCCGCGGCCAAGGGGTCCTTCAGGGACTGCTGCAGCAGGCCGATGGCGGCGCTCCTTCGAAGCGGCTCTTGGCGATTTGGCCGGGACGTTCACCGAGCCATGAGCCGAATGGTGGTTCAAAGGGGCGCTCGTGCAAATGCAGTTTGGAGAATGCCGAGAGTCCATTGTAGGATAAACCCGACCTTTTGAATGAGGGTACGGATTAACCACTTACCGGCGATCATCCAACAAGTCCTTCATGACCACGATGGCAAAATACTGCATCCTCTTATTCACAGTTGTCAAAGCATGTCAAAGCGACACAAAAAAAGCAACTACTATTTGGCAGAAGGATTCAACAAGAACCTGCCCAAAGTAGCTTGCCCGAAGCGTCATGAACAATCAGTTGGCATCCTCAACCAGGTAGAGTTACACACTTAGACACAAATTTGAGATGTTATCCAGGAAACGGGTCAGCCACAATTGGAGCACCTCGGCCGACTCCAACTCGCTCCTCGCTTGTTGCAGGCCCCCCAGGCCGCGCTGGTAGGCCTGCGCCAGGCGCGCCTCTGAGAGGAAGGCCGGGCTGAAGGGCAGCGCGGGGTGGTAGAAGGGAAGCCGCCGCACCTAAGGAAACCGGAGCTGTCTCGACCCGTTTGTCAGGAGCTCAAGTTGTTGCTGTGGGGGGAACAAATCATCTTGCCAAGAGTTCAAGGTCAAAACCAAAAAGCACCGGACAAATAGACATAAACAAACAAATAAAGAACACACAACTCATACATAAACAAGTGCACAAACGCATGAACAAAACACAAACAACACAAACCAATTCCTGTGCCTGTCACTGTTGACATGTTTTTGCTCTGTTTCTCGAGCCAAGGCGCCACGAGCCCGTGCAAACGGGGCACCAGGGCCGTGGATGGACTCCTTGCAGCTCGATATCGATCCATGTTTGCAAGCGCCCGTCCACCCCTACGAGGTCGTGCGTCTTGTTTTAGGAATCGGACCCCTCCCCCCGGCCATTTTTTGTTGAGGGGGGGGGGGCCCTTTTGGTTTTCCTTCAAAAGCAACCAAAAAGGGGTTCCCTCAGAAAAGAACGAGCCACCCAATTGAAGCCCCAGCTTTGTGAGTTGGTGAAGACTCAATGGCCAAACTGAACTGATGAGTATTATCCAACAGCGATAGGTAGAAATGCCCCTTGCATGTGGGATCTTCTTTTAGGGGGTCCCCATCTTGTTGGTTCTAGACTAAAGAGAAACCAAAAGGAAACCAACATCGTTGGGTCCTGAACTACCAGTTGTTGGGACTTTCAGACCTGTACGATCCTTGAACTGTGGGCAACCGGGTAATAATGGACACGGCCAGAAAGGGACACAGAAAGGAAACCACATTTTGGGAATCTCCTGTTTTGGACACCCATGTAAGAGGTTGACAAGATGCAGTTGGCCAACTTTGGGTACCACTTTGAATGGCGGCACGAAACGACAGCCCTTTTCACGTCCCAGAAGGGTACCAATTTTGGACGACCGCGCATTCAAATCCAAAAAGGGGGTGCCCAGACTTCCGTTTGGCTCTTTTAGGCCTAAAGGACCAAGGACCCGAAAGAACCCTCAAACCCGAGCTCTCCCTTGCTGACTCACCCAAAGAGCCCTTCCCAGAGCCACTTCCCGGAGAGTCCACAACAAAGCACAGCTTTTCAAACTTATTCACCTAATTTATGGCCAAAATGAGTTGGCATGCTTTGATACAATAAAAACTAAGATGCAGCAGTTCCGTTTGGTATCGTAGTTCAACACCGGCGCATGTGTCGTGTCCAGGTATGGATCTAAAATGTTAGTTGATCACCCCTCGTATTATTCTATGTGAACCAAACAAAAACCAGCGGATTTAATCCCCAAATCAACAGAGCTGTTTCCCGGAAACCAACCACGGCCATTCCACCCTCTCGGGCGCTGGGGGCAAGAAACCAAAAAAAACATGGGTTGCCCTGAACCCACAAAGAAATTAGACGCACTCCACAACAAATTCTTAGTCTTGTGCCCACGACTTGAGGAGGCATTCCCGCAGCCGGTCAATTATAGGCGTGTGCCCAAAGAGAATCTTCCGGTTGGTTGAAAGGCATTCTCAAAATGGTCCCTGGCTTCGACACACACCCGAGCTCAATTTGTTGGACGTGAAACCAAGACAAACAACGGCCGGCTAGCTTTCACCCCACCCGAACATTTAGCATGGCCAAAGGCAAACTTTCAGAGAGCACCAAAACAACCCGGGTTCTGCAAAGTGACATCCTCGAGGTTGAGTTCTAAATGCGGTTTCAAGGTAAACCACCCCAGTTGGGTCAAAAGTTGGACCCAGCTCCTGGCATCGTAGGGCCAAGATGGTGCGTCCCCCAAGTTGGCCATGGAGGGATCCACGCAAAGCACCCCCAGGATCTCGATACTCTCGCAGAGCCGCAAGGATTCCGCGTCCTCAAGCGCTTTGCTTCGCGAATCAAAAATCATCCTGTCCACATGCAAAACCAACCAGAAAATGTTCCCTGTTGGGGAGGGGGGGGAAACGGTCTTCCATGACCCACATGCTCAGGTTGCGTGTGAGTGGAGAGCGTCTCCTTGATTGCGGATTCTGAACAAACAGACCGATTCCAAAAATGCCCGAAGCCGGATTCCGGAAAAGCAAATCCCGAAGGTATCCTTCAACCTAGAGCTCAAGCAAATGCGCTACGGATACGTATGCCCGAGACACGTGCTCCTCTAAGCCTAAGAACCCAAAACTGTCCTCGTCGTAGAGTTTCACGATACAGGCGGTGGCACGCTGGTCCTCTCTCTTTTTTCCAGGCGGGGGGGTGAGGAGGCGAGGAGGCGTGGGGAAGGGGGTGCTGGGATTCGGAAAGGAACAGTGTACACTTGTAACAACTTGTAACAAGGAATAACCCGTCTTGCGTTGGCTTGTGCTTGATTTATCTGCATCTTTAGGGAATGCAAGGTACCAAAGCACATCGTAAAGCAGTTCAATTCGTTCCTTCTTTATTGGCAAGAAATTTGTGAAGACCGGGTTGACCCTTGCTTTCTAGCTGACGAACCAGGGGGGACCACTCGCCACCCTTTTTGGGAAGGCTTGTCAAGCTCAGGCTTTCACCTTTCGCCGGGCAATTCAAACGTGGTTGAAACCGCGGGACGCGGGTCCTCTTCCCAGGGCAATGGGAAGTTCAGGCCGAAGGAATCCGAGTTCCTGGCGCATCAGGAATCATCGCACAAAATCACCCCCCCCAAAAAAAACAGGTGCTACCGGTCAGGGATCTATGTTCGTGTTCCAATCACTTCAACCACTCCGGCCCTTCACGCGGCCCGGCATTCTTCCCGAGGTCCACCAAGTGCTGGGCATGAAACCACTATGAAACGGATGCGTGTCAAAACGGGTTCAATTTCAAAGGTTCAAAACTGGTGCCCATCTTGGGCAATCTGCTCAGTCCAGAACAACTTTGGGCGGTTTGGTCCTTATGATTGCCCGTGAACTGGTTACCAACTCGCACGAAAACCGACGACACCCCACCTGGCAGGAGTCGGCACTGGCGCCTGCTTCTGCCTCGGCTTCTGTGAGACCTGCGGCGCGGCTTCCGCCGCGGGCTCCATGTCGGCCATGTCTACGTCCTCGCGGGCCGCCCAGCTTTGGACGATTCGTCACGTGGGTGAGTGCCCAAAACCCAGTCACGGGTGGTTCTGCCAAGGTGGTATGGGTCAATTGTAGGTCTTGCAGCACTACTACGAACTTAGTAGAACCACCCAAAATGGCCAATGGAGGTTTTGGGCACTCAAGAAACAGGACGCAACCAGCCAAGCACATCACACCAACCTTAATGGTTCAACCCCTTGCATAGTCTTTACACTACAAAATAAGAAAGAAAAGCAACCGGTTTCAAGGCCCTCCCCCTTCTACTCTGATCCCCTAGCTCACCGTTGACAGGAACACGAGTCGGGTCAACCCTCAATCCAAAATGTATGACTTTCGTGTAAAACAAGGGGAATTGGTTTTGGGTCGGTTGCCCCCTACCACGAAATCCCGCGAACTTGTCCTCGTCCCTGGAGCGCTTGGTCCGGGCCTGGCTTTGGCCCGCGGAAGCCGCTGCCGTGCGCCCGGCCGCCGCGGCGGCCTTGGCCCAGGGCGTCTCTCCAGGCAGCGGCACGCAGTAGTAGGCGCCCCGGGTGCCCAGCCCGTTGCGACCCAAATCCTCCGCACAAGTTGTGGATTCTGGCTTGTCACCAAATCACTTCCCTTCAACTAAACAGCTAACCCCTAATTGGTGGATTGGATTGGTGGTTTGGGGATTTGAACCCCTGGCTTTTCTAGAGGGTAAATGGAAAACCACACCCTAACCAACAAATCACCAATCCAAGCCACCAGTTAGAGGGAAGCTGAAAGGGGGTTGAAAACAAAGAGATCCCTCAAAATATGGTTAGAAGGATTCCAGTTCAATTTGCGGGGACGCGTTTAAAAGGCGTCCTGTAAGTCCTTGCCACCCGGGAGGGTCTCCCGGTACTTGGTGGTCACAAAGCGCTGCGCTTCGCGGTCCAGCAGGAGCATGGAGTAGAGCTCAGGCTCGAAAACGTCCTGGGGCTTCTCTCAGCGCAGTTGCAAAACCGGGCGGCCTTTTATGTTGCATTTTACGGGAACCCCTTCCCAAAGAAGAGCAGGACTCGACAACTGGGTTCCCGCAGACAAGAAACATATTTTGCAATTCTAAAGGGTCGCCCCTTGTAATTTGATCATTTTTGGAGGCGAGGAGCCCTTGGCAGACTCCAGTCAACGAAGGGAAGCAAGGGGGAATGTTACGAGAGAACACCCCAGAAATGCTCTCAGAACACTACGAACTCTTAAGGAGGCTTGGCCTATGCTGCCAGGCCTTTTATCAGAGCTTGATTCCTGTGTTATTTGCCGGGCATACGATTCATATCTGCGGTCATGACCATGTTCAGATCTCGACCAGTGACAAACCATCTTCAGCCGCCGCTTCAATCAAGAACGGTGGCCATGGGGCCATGTAATCCTTAGGTAAATAATGTCCTAAGGGGCGAAATAAACTGAATGGGGGCTTGGAGTGCCAAGTCATGACGGGACAATCCTCTCGTAAATATTCGGGCAATTGTGGTCACTTGCGCTAATCCTACAAGGGTGGAGCCAAGAAAAGCTGATGGGGTCCAAGCGCATTCTTGGCCTTCATCCCAAGGAGCAACAAATATATATATATATATCTTTCCTCATGTATTGCCTAAACCAAGGCCCGTCCGAAAGGCAAACGGCTAGAATGCCAAGTCTGGAATTCCATTACCTGAACCCGGAACGCCCGTCCTGAACCAAACACCTGTACCGCACCAGGCTAAACGGCGGGATTTCCTCCGCCAGCACATCGTTCAAGCACGGCACCCGGGCAAAGTTCTCCTGGCCATTGCCCCCAGAAGAAAGCACCTGCTAAATCAGGGCCTCTGCAGCCCTTTTACTATTAGTCTTATTCTCTTCATATCTGTTTCCATTTTCACACTATTCGATTGTCAAGGATGGCTCGGCAGTCCGGAAAGGCCCATCGCTTTCTTTCTCGTCTCTTCGATTCCTAACTCCCGTCCCATCTCTCCGCTTCTCGTTTACACAGAAGAGAAGCAACCGGAGGTCATCCTATCTCTCCCTGACCGAGAGAGACATCATTTCAAGGTGTCTGTTCCATTCTCTGAATTCCTTTCTCCAATTGTCTCATTGTCAAACTCCTGGAAAATGGGTGAGAATAAGTCAATGGGAAGGTTGGATTTTCCTTTTCCGCAGCAACGAGCACATGCCAGCCAAATGATATGAACACCCGCTGAAGCGAGCCTGCACAGCACTGCGCAGATGCCAGCCAAATGATAAGCAATACCCGGTCCACTAATTAGATATTGCACATGACTTAGATAGAGTGGCATTTTCTCTTGCGTAAATTGATCAAGCTTGCGGGCCTCGCACTAGGCACCACGAGTCCCTGCGGGCACCAGTGAAAATGGCACTTGCTCTATTTCGGGCAGCACTTGGTCATGCACACGGTTTAAGGCCAACGAGTTCTTTTGGCCACCCTGCCTCATTCTCCAGCTCGAGCGTTTTCACAAAGTGAGCCTTCTCCTGCCACTCACTTGGCGGCTTGTCCCCGGTGCACCTCGCGAAGAGCTCGTCAATCACTCCTTATTTGCCAAGATTTTGTCAGAGAGAAGAAGCCAGCTTTTGTTACACAAGGTTGTTCCAAAGACCCTGGCAAAAGGGAGGTACGTTGGTTGCCCCAAAGGAAACCAAACCAATGTCCTACCCCTGCAACTTGATCAACGTTTAGAGGCCCACTCTAAGCCTGCGTAGTTTAGAGCCAAACCCACCTAACAGGGCACCAAAGGAGAACCCACCAAACAAGAAGAAACTAAAATCAAATCGAGTGCTCAATCGTCTCGGACTCCCAGCGGATTCGAGATCTCCCGAGCCATGGCGCCCTCTGCAAATCTGAGCCAACTGCTTTCGCGGCTCGACCGGGGCGGCGAATTCGGGGCCTATGCCATGGAGCCCAAAGCCAAACGTCGAGCGGAACATGGTGACAGTCAGGTTTCATTCCTGGGGCCATGCCATTCTGCTGTGACAACAAGCAGTCTGCAGTGATCTGGCTGTTCGAAAACGGGCAAATGATTGAGGATAATTGTTCGGACATTAAGTCAAGCGCGCACATATATGCATTGCAGGTAGCTGTTATACCTAACTGTGGATGACGGATACATGTTTGCTTTCCGATCCAGTGCAAAAAGCTCTTCCCTCGAATTGCTGGTTTGGATGGGGCCGTTTCCCCTTTACACCTTCAAATCCCAACCACCAATCCAAACCACCAAAGGTTGCCTGAAGCGTGTGGCTTGTGGGATATGTCATGAATTCCTTTAAGCTCCAAGAAGCTAAAAGTCCGGTGATCTTCGACTGCAGTGATTCCTGTTTCCAGGGGAACATCCGCTTGTGAGCCGTTGGAACCGAGTTCAAAGCACGCGTGCCTCCAGCAACATCGGGTTGCTGAGCAGCGAGATCACCTACCCAGACGCTCACGGACCCGTGAGGGGTCCCGTCTTTGCCCCTTAGGGGCACCCAAGAGCCCTCAAATAGCTCCTTTTTGGAGGCCCAGGCAGTAATGGTGAGCCTTTCAGAGAAAATAAAAGCTGGGTTGGTCCAAAGATCCAATCCTCAGGGTAGAAAGTGGCCCCTGAAGAGAAACACAAGAAGACCAAGCCCCTGTTTTTCTCAGACAAACCATGTCTTGGGTTGTTCCCCCAATTCACCACAGGAGGTGGTTCCTTCCGACCCTTTCCAAATATCCACGCATGGGCCGTGAAGAAACATGGGTGTGAGGCTCGGTATCCTGGGTTGGTTCGAAGGGGAACTGAAAGGAAACCAATCACTTTAGAGGTCCATATCCTATTTTGAGACAAACACAAATGGCTTCTCTCAATGTCAAGGACGACCCTCCCGTTCTTTCCAGCCGGGCGCTGAAGCATGGGTCGAATCCGAAGCCAACTCCCCGCCTGTCTATGGAAGGTGATCGGCCGCGCCCCGACTGCCTCTCAGATCACCATGCGGTTGCCCAAACTTCTCGATGGATATGGGGTGCTTCTATGACTCCACCATTTGATGTGTGGTTTGCAGGGAAACCGAAAGCCTGGCCCGAAATGAGCTTCAGAGTTCCCTTTTGTTTCCCGATGGAGGCTGACAGAAGGGGTTGGCAAAGAGTCTTCTGGATGGGTGGAAAAAGGGCACGTGCCATGCACATGTGAGTGAATAACACGGTATCCACCAGAAGGCACTATGAAAACCGCGCCTGGGGGTTGCCGATGTTGCAAGCGACCAGCTCATCGAAGGGCAGTCCGTGGTCTCTTTGTTCCAGCTGCTCTGCCAGCTTGAAGGACCGCGTCCTCAGTCAACCTATCCTCACTTGCCCTATTAACAACTTGAGCAGCGGGGCCCCAAAACAAGAACTGACTTTTAGTTCTAACATGGTTATGAAGGTTTGCACTATGCACAGGCCTTACACGGAGCCCCATGAAACAAGGCAGAACCTACTATGATGGCCCACTCGGGAATCGTTGTTTGTTCGGGCGCTATGGGGGCACGCGTTCTTCGTAGGCACACTACCCTTGAAAATTAGAAAACTTGCCTAGCACTTGCAACTTTGTTTTTTTGGTCGCTGGGTGCCATTGGGATGGGAATCGACATCTGTAAACACATGTGGCTCCCAAAACCCATCGATTTATTCTGCTAACATGGTTCTAAGGTTTGTATAGGTCTTACCAGGCAGGCAGTGGAACCTGGAATTGTTTCGGGCGCTGCTCACACCATTCGGATCACATGTAACTTGGAAGTTTAACATGGCCTAAACGGAGACAACAAACAATAAAGCTTGGCTTTGGTCAGTGGATGCAGAGGTACTGGGCCCCCGTGCACGATCTCCCCGCGCACGGCGTATTCGGCGTCGAGGATCCTCTGAGGCACCTATCCGATAAAATCGGATTCATTTCCAGGGGTCCCTTTATTTCCAACCCAAAAATATCCACAGGAAACTCACCTGACATTGGCCTGCGGTCAATGAATCCGCTGAGACGCCCCCGGCCAGTCGGCGTGAGGCCCGCAACAAAAGAACCCGGCGGAGTCACGCCCAAAGCACCTGACATTGGCCCAAAAAGGTGATAATTTAAGCCACCAAAGGGACATGTAAGGAACTCGGTTTTCCTCACAGGGAAAACCACAACAAAACGTGCGACGGGAACATGAGATTGTGTGTTTGCTTGTCAAACCCCATTGCAGTCATCAAACGGTTGGCAAGCGGTTTTGCTCGGGAAGAAGGATCTTGTCGTTTCCTAGTGGTCTTTTTGTAGGGAGCCAACGGTCAGAAAAAGAAGACCTGGACAAGTCTCCCGCCACTGCACAACTGGACAATCAAATCATGGTAATGTTGACCTACGATTAGTAAATAGACCATGAATAATGCTAAACTATTTCAAAAAAAATAATAAATATACCATGAATAATGCTAAAAGTTTTTTCCCAGGGGAAAAAATATAAAAAAAAATGAAAAATAATATAAAGTAATTCAAACAAATAACCTTCCCCCCACAAGAGTGAATGAATCCTGAGTTCCCAAGCTCACAAAAGAACATAGAATTCCCATTGGGATCCATGCAAAATGCAGATTTTTATTCAGGGTCAGTGCTCCCAACCCTCATCCCCCATGGAATTTGCATGGTTTCATAGTGAATTTATCCAGGGATCATGCCAGGGAAACCTGATTTTCCATGGGATTTGCATGCTTCTGGCATCTAATCTTTATTCAGGGTCAGTGCTCCCAACCCTCATCCCCCATGGAATTTGCATGGTTTCATAGTGAATTTATCCAGGGATCATGCCAGGGAAACCTGATTTACCATGGGATTTGCATGCTTCTGGCATCTAATCTTTATTCAGGGTCAGTGCTCCCAACCCTCATCCCCCATGGAATTTGCATGGTTTCATAGTGAATTTATCCAGGGATCATGCCAGGGAAACCTGATTTACCATGGGATTTGCATGCTTCTGGCATCTAATCTTTATTCAGGGTCAGTGCTCCTCATCCCCCATGGAATTTGCATGGTTTCATAGTGAATTTATCCAGGGATCATGCCAGGGAAACCTGATTTACCATGGGATTTGCATGCTTCTGGCATCTAATCTTTATTCAGGGTCAGTGCTCCCAACCCTCATCCCCCATGGAATTTGCATGGTTTCATAGTGAATTTATCCAGGGATCATGCCAGGGAAACCTGATTTACCATATGGGATTTGCATGCTTCTGGCATCCTAATCTTTATTCAGGGTCAGTGCTCCCAACCCTCATCCCCCATGGAATTTGCATGGTTTCATAGTGAGTTTATCCAGGGATCATGCAAGCAAAACCTGATTTACCATGGATTTTGCATGCTTCTGGCATCCAATCTTTATTCAGGGTCAGTGCTCCCAACCCTCATCCCCCATGGAAATTTGCATGGTTTCATAGTGAATTTATCCAAGGATCATGCCAGGGAAACCTGATTTACCATAAGATTTGCATGCTTCTGGCATCCAATCATTATTCAGGGTCAGTGCTCCCAACCCTCATCCCCCAATTGCATGATTTCATGGTGATTATCCAGGGATCATGCAAGAAACCTGATTTACCATGGATTTGCATGCTTCTGGCATCTAATCTTTATTCAGGGTCAGTGCTCCCAACCTCATCCCCCATGGAATTTGCATGGTTTCATAGTGAATTTATCCAGGGATCATGCCATGATTTACCATGGGATTTGCATGCTTCTGGCATCTAATCTTTATTCAGGGTCAGTGCTCCAAACCTCATCCCCCATGGGCATGGTTTCATAGTGAATTTATCCAGGGATCATGCCAGGAACCTGATTTGCCATAGGATTTGCATCTTTTGGCATCAATTCTTTATTCAAGGTCAGTGCTCCAAACCTCATCCCCCATGGAATTTGCATGGTTTCATAGTGAATTTATCCAGGGATCATGCCAGGGAAACCTGATTTGCCATAGGATTTGCATGCTTTTGGCACTCAATCAATCTTTATTCAAGGTCAATCATCACTCTCAATCTCATCTCCCTCCCTCTCCCCCTCCCCCCATCCTCCAAGAGCAGCAGTAGCAAATGACCACCACCACCACCACCATACCACCACCACCACCACTACCACCACCACAATCCCTTTCAGCCCTGGTCCTTCAATCTTGGGCACCTTATTCGCGAGGAATGCCTCCTTCTTCATCCAGTAGGCAAACGCCTTCATGGCAATGCACCTCAGGCATCCAGTCTGAAATCTGCATTTGCTGCATGGTGCTAATCTTGTCTCAGCCATCCTGATCTCCATGCTTGCCTCATGGCTCAAATCTGATGCCCTGAAGAACTTGCTGTTCTCATTCATTGCCTGCATTGCTACTAATGCTGAATGACACTTCATGTCCTTCAATTTGTTCAATTTCTCATTGGCTGCTGCATATGCATCATCCTGCTTCTTCTTCAGATTGTATGCTTTCTTCTCAATGTCCTGCATATGCTGATGTAGCTTGCTGGATTCTGTGCTCAATACCTTCTTAATCTTCTGCATTCTGATCTGCCATTCCTCCTTGATTGCCATTGGCCATCCCCTAGATGCTGGGCCTTCAACATGGGTGCATGCCTCAATCTCCATGTATGCAATGACAAAATATCCACAATCAGCTCCTTTCTGGCGAACATGGTTCCTGCATTCCAGTTTGATATTTGCTGCATTCTCTCCTTCAAACAGCTTCACAATCTCATGGGCATACTTCAGGCATTCAGGATGTCCACCTTCCAAGGTGTCATAGTAATGCCACTGATCCCCTTTCTTCACCAATAGGGTCCAATGCTTGGGCGCTCCATGGGCAGGGATTGGGATGCACAAAGTATCAACACCTGATGCACAGTCCAGGATTTGCCCCTTGACCAACTCATAGCCAGCCTCATCCATCTCAGTCATGTTCACAGTCAGCTTTCCCATCAATGCTGGATCCAAGCACTGCACAGACTCAGGAATGTTCAATTGCCACTGCATCCATGCCCATGCCAATACAATGTGCTGATCTTCCAGGTATGTGTCTGCATCTATCCCAAGCAAGGGGTATGTTGTATCAACAAATGGCTCTGGATGGGCAGCTATTGCTTGCAGCATGCTTTGCAATGATGCCCTTGTGATATACTGAAAGGTCCTGTATGCTCTGGGTTTCTTCCATGTTGCATCTTCCAGCATCAGGAACTCCATCTGTGTGCTAATGACACCCTTCTCTGTCATGATGCTTGCTGTGCCATCCTTAACATTGGACACACTCCCTGATCTTCCATACTTCAAGGGGCCTGCCTTTTCTGATACCACTCTCACACCCTTCCCAATCCAATCATGGAGCTCATCACCAATTGCATCATCACTTTTCTTTGCTGGGATGTCCTTCTTCATAGCCTTGAACTCCAATTTGCTTGACTTCTCAGCCTCCTTCTTCATCACTGCCTTCTTATCTGCCTTCTTCTTCACTGATGGCTTTGCTATCATGCTTGGCTTTGAGCTTGCTGATGGCTTGCTTGCAATGCTAAGCTTCTTCTTCTTCATTTTTGCTAGCATTGAGCTCTTCAGCAATACCTTGCCAATCCTCTTCTTATTTGTGCTCTTGGCCACAATCTGTTCCAGTGCCTCTTTTTTGCTCATGCTGTCTAATAGCTTTTTGCTCATATGCTTCCTGGCTGATATCCTGATCAAGGATCTGTGCACTGATTTGGTCCTTGCTTTCTCATGGTCTTTCATGATGGTGGCCCATGTCGACTCAAGCATTCCTCTCCTGTAGAACTGCCTCCTCAACTTGGGGCTCATCCTGAGGAATAGGGAGTTCTGCATGGGCAGTATCATCTCTTCATTGAGCTCATGCACAATGTCCACTGCATCCTTCTCCTCATCTAGCTTCTCATCCTTCACAGGATCCTGTCCTTCCTTCTTCTTCTGGTGCTTATCTGTCTGATCATCTCCTTCTTGATCAGGTTCAGGATGGCAGTTGGACCATTCTATCAAGTCGGTGATGGCTGCTGCATCGTTGCTGATGGAAAAGTCAGGAGTCAATGGCCTCCCTGATTCATCCAACCATGAGTGCCTATGCTCCCACCAATCTGCTGGGATCCTGCTGGTGCCCATCTCACCTTTGATTGGGACCATCTTTCCTTCCTTGATCTGGTAGGCAATCAAACCATTCCTCTTGGCACCTGATACTACCCAGTTGGTCTTCTCATTGAGGACTGCCATATAATCCTGACTAGCGATTGAAGCCCTGATGATCTCTGGATATCCAATGCTGAAGCCCTTGTCTGATCCATGCTTCCTCTTGAATTGGACCCTCATCCTATCCAGCTCATGGGTGAAATATATTTTCCATGCTCTGCTGCAATCAGTGTCTGTAACCTGAAGTTGTGCTGTCATGTGGCCCAAAATGTATGCAGGTGCCTGATTCAGGATGTGCTCTGCTTGCATTGTTGCATCTGCAAAATTTGCACTGAATGAGTCCTTGATGTTGATGCCACATACTTCCTTCTCTCCTTGCTCCATGGCAATCCACTTCATCAGAACTCCATCCACATTGCCACTGGGTTGGGACATGATGATGATCTTGCTAAACAACTCTGGCTCCTCATTGCGAAGATTGACAATTGACTTCATTGATCTGCACTGATGTCCTTTGCTGTGAATGATGGTGGTTCCCCCCACCTCAAACTCATCATCTTCTTTATACTTTCCATCTTTATCCAGATTGCTAAGGCGCTGATGTGGTCCTGCAAATACTAATAGCCCACATGCCACCTCACCTGTCAATTCTCCATCCACCAGCCCATAGATCTTTTGTCTGGCTTCATATGTGATCCTAAACTTCTCCTCGTGAGGGTTGTGATGAGACAGCTTCATTCCTGATACCAACTTCTTATCATCTTTTCCCTCTCCCTCAGCTGATGTTATCACTTGCTCCTGTCTCATCTTCATCACCTGCTGGGCTGACTCAATCTCCTTTCTGATTTCTTTGAAATTCACCTTGTCATCATACCTCATTCCTGTCAGCTCCTGCTCACTGAATATCATCTTGGTATGCAGCTTTGGCCCATACAGGGACTTGATCGCTCATTGTGATGCACATGTTGTGCCTGTTGCTGATGACCTGGGATGGGTTGGCAATGATGCCTGATTCCTGAAGCTCCTCCTCATCTGCAGCGCCCATCAAATACAGGATGCGATCAATGCCTTGCCAATGTCAATTGTGCTCTTGCTCTGCTCTCAAGGAGACTGATCTTGTGGCTGAGCTCCTTCTGCATGAATTTTGCATTGATCCAACCGATCAACATTGATGTGAAATTGCGGCCATATGTGGTTCTGCTATCCAATAGCTTATCCCTTCTCTTGATAGCAGCTTCTGCTTCTCTTTTCCATTGTGCTGATCTGGCCTGCATGGTAAGGGAGCTGATGGAGCCTGATGCACTCTCGCCATCCTGTGTTCTCTTCATGCACTCCTGGGCATGCTCTGTGAGATAGCAACAAAACTCTTCTAATAACTCCCTTTTGCTCAGATGATGCCCATTGCTTCTTTCCAATGCAACCCACTTCCTCAATCTCTGGATCTGATCTTCATACTCCCTCTTTCTCCCACCACCTGTTGATCTGATGCATGCTGATGATTTCCTCCTCCTTATCCCCTTTGCTGAGCCTCTCCCTGATCCAAGCTTGTTCTTCTTCACAATGTGAGTCCACTCATCTTTCTTGCTGTAGATGTCCTTCACCCTCTGAGCTGGGATGCCATACAACTTCCTCATCTCAGACCACAAACCTCTTTCTGATGCATGGGATTGCTTCCTCTTATCAACTTCTTCTGCAATCCTCATCTTTTCAAATGCCCCAAATTCGAGCTTCCTCCTTTTTGCTCCTTCTAATGGTCTGTTTGATGACCTCTGGATGCTCTTGCCTTCTGGCCTTCCTGCTCTTGATTTGAGAAGCTTCATTTGTATTGCTTTGCTAGCTGCCTCATCAACACTCATCAAGGCTTTTGTTGCCTCTGCATACTTGTTCCTTTCTTCCATCAAAGCCTGCATTGCTTTTGAATGCTGATGCCTCCTGGCTCCTTGAACTGAATCCAACACTGGGCTCTGTGAATCTTGATCATCCTGTGATCCAAAGAACTTCTTGATGCTAAATTGCTTCTTGTAGCCGCTGCTTTGTGGTGATGCATTGCTGGTGGCTGCTGGTGATGTGCATGCAGATGTCCTCCTATCTGGTGTTTTAAAATTGTCTGATGGCCGCTTTCTCAGTTGCTGATTGCCTTGGGCATCAATCAACCCCTGTGCCTTCTCCATGGCCTCCTTCATGATCCTTGCTGCTTCACCTTTTGCATTCTGGATGATTGCAGCTGCCTGGCCAGAATGGCTGACACTAAACAATAACCAGACCATGAATAATGCTAACCAGATTCCCCCATCAAAAAATAGACCTGATCCCCTTATCTTTATTCATGGTCAAGCTTTCCATTCCACTTTGCTCATCCCACACTTGATTCTAGATTCATCCCAAATCCACAAATTTATGGGATCCCTTTCTTTTAGAATTCCTTTTAAAAAACCATCAAAATCAACACATTGACCCTGGCAGCAAGGGTACCCCCCATGAACCCTGAGGCACTAAACGATAACCAGACCATGAAAAATGCTAACCAGATTCCCCCATCAAAAAATAGATCTGATCCCCTTATCTTTATTCATGGTCAAGCTTTCCATTCCACTTGGCTCATCCCACACTTGATTCTAGATTTACTCCCAAATCCACAAATGTATGGGACCCCTTTCTTTTAGAATTCCTTTTAAAAAACCATCAAAATCAACACATTGACCCTGGCAGCAAGGGTACCCCCCATGAACCCTGAGGCACTAAATAATAACCAGACCATGAATAATGCTAACCAGATTCCCCCATCACAAAATAGATCTGATCCCCTTATCTTTATTCATGGTCAAGCTTTCCATTCCACTTGGCTCATCCCACACTTGATTCTAGATTTATCCCAGCTCCACAAATGTATGGGACCCCTTTCTTTTAAAATTCCTTTTAAAAAACCATCAAAATCAACACATTGACCCTGGCAGCAAGAGTACCCCCCCATGAACCCTGAGGCACTAAATAATAACCAGACCATGAATAATGCTAACCAGATTCCCCCATCAAAAAATAGATCTGATCCCCTTATCTTTATTCATGGTCAAGCTTTCCATTCCACTTGGCTCATCCCACACTTGATTCTAGATGTATCCCAAATCCACAAACTTATGGGATCCCTTTCTTTTAAAAATTCCTTTTAAAAAACCATCAAAATCATACACATTGACCCTGGCAGCAAGAGTACCCCCCATGAACCCTGAGGCACTAAATAATAACCAGACCATGAATAATGCTAACCAGATTCCCCCATCAAAAAATAGATCTGATCCCCTTATCTTTATTCAGGGTCATCCAGTTCCCTTTCATTTGTACCAATCCAGGCCTCATCCTGCTGGCTCATGTTTCCAGCATCCTCCTGCTTCTCATCCAGCACCTGCCAATCAGATTTGCTCATTCAAATTATCACATGGAATTGATGAATTACTTATCTGATCCTCTTATCTTTATTCATGGTCAAGCTTTCCATTCCACTTGGCTCATCCCACACTTGATTCTAGATGAGACATCAACACATTGACCCTGGCAGCAAGAGTACCCCCCCTGAACCCTGAGGCACTAAATAATAACCAGACCATGAATAATGCTAACCAGATTCCCCCATCAAAAAATAGATCTGATCCCCTTATCTTTATTCATGGTCAAGCTTTCCATTCCACTTGGCTCATCCCACACTTGATTCTAGATGTATCCCAAATCCACAAACTTATGGGATCCCTCTCTTTTAAAATTCCTTTTAAAAAACCATCAAAATCAACACATTGACCCTGGCAGCAAGAGTACCCCCCATGAACCCTGAGGCACTAAATAATAACCAGACCATGAATAATGCTAACCAATTCCCCCATCAAAGAAATATGATCCCCTCAATTATCTCTATTCAGGGTCATCCAGTTTCCTTTCATTTGTACCAATCCAGGCCTCATCCTGCTGGCTCATGTTTCCAGCATCCTCCTGCTTCTCATCCAGCACCTGCCAATCAGATTTGCTCATTCAAATTATCACATGGAATTGATGAATTACTTATGTGATCCTCTTATCTTTATTCATGGCCAAGCTTTCCATTCCACTTGGCCCATCCCACACTTGATTCTAGATGAGACATCAACACATTGACCCTGGCAGCAAGAGTACCCCCCATGAACCCTGAGGCACTAAATAATAACCAGACCATGAATAATGCTAACCAGATTCCCCCATCAAAAAATAGATCTGATCCCCTTATCTTTATTCATGGTCAAGCTTTCCATTCCACTTGGCTCATCCCACACTTGATTCTAGATGAGACATCAACACATTGGCCCTGGCAGCAAGGGTAATTACCCTCCCTGAACCCTGGGGCACTAAATAATATCCAGACCATGAATAATGCTAACCAGATTCCCCCATCAAAAAATACATCTGATCCCCTTATCTTTATTTAGGGTCATCCAGTTCCCTTTCATTTGTACCAATCCATGCCTCATCCTGCTGGCTCATGTTTCCAGCATCCTCCTGCTTCTCATCCAGCACCTGCCAATCAGATTTGCTCATTCAAATTATTACATTGAATTGATGAATTACTTATTTGATCCTCTTATCTTTATTCATGGTCAAGCTTCCCATTCCACTTGGCTCATCCCACACTTGATTCTAGATGAGACATCAACACATTGACCAGAGCAGCAAGAGTACCCCCCATGAACCCTGATGCACTAAATAATAACCAGACCATGAATAATGCTAACCACATTCCCTCTTCAAAGAAATATGATCCCCTCAATTATCTTTATTCATGGTCATCCAGTTTCCTTTCTTTTGTATCAATACCCTCGATCCCTTCAATCCAGGCCTCATCCTGCTGGCTGATGGTTGCAGCCTCATCTTCCTGCACAGGCAAGGAATCATTCCAAATTTCCTTCATGCAATCACAGCTCATGCAAGCAATGCTGCCCCTCTTTTGCAGACCATTTTTTGCATCCATTATGGATCTGATCAATTGAATTCCCACACTTGGAATCCAATCTGTATCCAGCTCTCAATCCAAGGCTTCCTGCATACCCAGCAGTATGGGTTTCTTTGATGCCACTTCCTCGCCCAAGTCCACCCATGACATTCTGATGTAGCACACTGGATCCATGCTGAATATGGCTTCTTGAGCTCCCAGTATGGCTCATTGCCCTCGATCATGGCTTCTAAGTTGATTTGAGCTTGGGTGTCAATGGCTACCATGCATAATTAATGAATCAATCAACCATGCATCATCTCCCTTCTCCCCTCCCTGTGCCCGGTCCTCATCATCCTTGCCCATGCTCTTCTTCATGGCCACCCATGCTAAAATGCTCTATGTCTCCTAATAAGTTGCCTGCCTTTTGGTTTGGATTCCTGAGCAATGGTTTAGTAACTAATCATGCTGCTGCTCCTAATGCATTAGCTGAACTTGAATATGGTGTGAAACTGCATTGCAGCTTGAGCAGCCTAATCATGCTGCTGCTCCTAATGCAACAGCTGAACTTGAATATGGTGTGCAACTGCATTGCAGTTTGAGCAGCCCAACATGCATGGTGTCATTGGCTCTTGATGTCCCTCATGACCATGAACCCTTGACTGCCTGATTGCCTTGATTTCCACTCATGATGCCTTGAGTGCCAAACATGATGCCCTGAATCACTCATGATGCCTTGCATCCTTTTTGCTCCAGGGCTCATAGCCTCTGATCAAAAACCTCATGCCAGGCCATCAGCAGCTGGTCCAGCACCTTGGATTGTAGGCTAGTTGTGCTGCCACTGCCCTTGATTAACTGCATGCTTGCTGATGGCCATGCAACTGCCCATCTATTGCTTGCAAGGCACTGCGCCTTACCCGCTTGTGCCATACCAGCTGATGAATGGCGCCTTGCATTGCACACCCAAACAAGTAACCAATGCCCCCTTCCATTGCACTTGCATTCATCATGTGCTGTCAAGTCACATCTTCCTGGCTGCATCAGGCTTAGAACATGCCCTTGGTGCATTTCTGCCTTAAGTCCAAAGTGTGCATGCACATTGATGCTGATGACTTCTACCTTGACTCAACTAATTCTCCAAGGCTCCCTTTCTTATCCTCGCTTTCCTGGATCCTCATTTGCACACTATTCACATGTATGTTGCTTGCTGATGGTCAAGAGCTGATGTTTGTTAACTATGTATCCTGCTGATTGCTTGCTGGGTCTGTTGATTGATGATTCATCAAACTCATCAAATGCTTGCTTGCTGAGGCACATCTTGTCGATCTTGGTCATCTCCCTTTGGAATGACCACATGGGCTGCAATGGAATGTCCATTTCCCACTGATCCATTTGCTGATTGTAGTGCTCATAGAGCTTCCTTAATCAATGATGCACTTGGATATCACATCATGCACTCACAAGCTAACAGTTCTTTGATTGCTGATTCTGGATTGAAACTTCCAAGGCACACATGGCCTGGTATGCCTTGATGAGCTTGCTCCATGGGGGGCACATGCCCATGATGGAAGCAGCATCCTGATCCTCAGCACATCTCAAACACTTGCTAGTTTCAAGCACTCATGTAATCATTTGTCTACTAATTAATCCAATGCTCTGGATGGAATTGCTCCTGTTGCCATTCCTTCCTGTTGGCATTCTTCCTGATGAACTGCTCTTTATCATGTGCCGCATAGTCCTTCATCCCACATACCTTGCGAATCAGCTGCTGATACCTTAGTTGAAAACAACAAGTCCAATCATCATGCAACTTAATTAGAATTTTGCTTCATGAACTGTCATTTCATTAGTTACTCAAAGCTGCTGGGCCTGCAGCTTTGCATCCAGCAATGCTGCACGAATTGCCAAATCCCATTCTGCCTCATAGTAATCCCCTTGGCTGGAATGAATAAAGCCAATCATGTGTTGCCATGCTGGTTGCAATGGTTGCCCTGCTGCATTGCCTGCTGATAATTAGCATTGCCTAATGAAACTAATGCTGGCAAGGTTCTGCTCATCCCTGGTGCAAATGTAGGGCGCAATCCCTGGATCATGCCCACCAATATGGCAGAATCCCCCATCTGATCATCATACCTGAGCCCAGTAATTAACTGAGTAACAGCTGATGACATCTGACTAACTAGTTCCTTATCACCTCATGTGCTCATCATCATGCTTCATGTAATTATCTTGCATCAGCCAAGAGGCTCTCTGAGCACCTGTGCCACATGCCTTTGCAAATCATGGAAGCCTCCATAGGCGATGTCCATGCCTGAAGTTCATCAAGAATTTAAAGCATTCACACACTATACACCTGGTTCAAGCAAACTCCATGCCATGAATCATGAATCTGATTGCTGGCACAGGCACGCTTCTCCATGAACCCTGCTTTCCTTGCACATGTCCAGGCTGAGTTGCTGATGTTGCATGCCTGAGCAGTGAACAATGTTCATCAATGTTCATGTGACTACCTGCATGCCATTGCAAAACAAATACATTTGCATACTTAACTAATTAATGACTCCAAGTTGCATGATCCACAAACTGATGCATCTTCCACAATGCATACAGCATGAAGCAGTACATCACCTGATTTGTGTGCACCCTCCACCCATGCTAATTTCCCTGCATTGCCATGCCCCATGTGGCCAAGGCACTCCCTGATTGATCAACTGATGGTGCTCCATGTCAATCCCCTGGCCTCAGTCATGATAGTTAACAATTGTCAGTGATGAGCAATTGTCAATTTGTCCCCCATGAATTGATTCAAAGCTACTGCCACTGCAATGATGGCAACCAGGCATGCCATCACCTTCTTCATGCTCATGGCCATGCTAATGGGCTCCAAATACAAACTGATTCCAAGCTCTGATGGTGCAAAAGGCTGCTGATGATTGAATGGCTCATGCACATGCTGGATGCACATGATGCCAAGTGAATCCATGCTCACTGCCCCCATGCCACTCATGACAGCGCATGCACCTTCATGTTTTCCAACTCAATCCTGATGCCAACTGCTAAGAACACTGGGTTGCAGCTACTCATTGCTTACTCATCTTTCTTTTCCTCATCCTTCCCTTCTCCAATTGGCTTCTTTGCCTCATCATCCTTCTTTGGATGCAGCACCTGATGAAGATCTGATCCTAGCAGGGCTTGGCCAGGGCTGAAAGGGAATGGTGCTGGCACCACCAACCCACCACCACCCACCACACACCACCCACCACACACCACCCACCACACACCACCCACCACACACCACCCACCACACACCACCCACCACACACCACCATAACCCTTTTTCTGTCATACACTTGCCATGTCCATTGCACTGAGCCTAACTAATCTACAAACCTGATCTCATGAGGATGCTGAGGGAATGTACAGGATGTTGTGGTTGATGCATCTGAATTTAATCCTGAGCCTGATGGTGCTGAGTCTGATCCTGCTGGTGCTGAGCCTGATGATGCAAGTTCTGATGGCACATCTCCAACATGACATTCAAGCTCCTTGATCTCATCACCCACAAAATAGTAGCTGCCTTTTGCTGCATACTCAATCACCCAGCCCCAGATGCACCATGCATCTGAATATGCAGGGTTCTCCAGCTGGACAAACTGAAACACACTGCCTGCATTATGCAGGCACCAGTATGTGTCTGCAACATCAATGCCCAAATACTGACCAATCAGATTACGCACTTCAACATGATCTTGTCATGCCCACTAATGCAGTGTACTGGTTGGCCCAATAACGCTGGACTGATGCACCCTCATCAACTGCTGCATTCTGCCCTGCAGCCCCCAGCTCTGATCAAGCCTCCTCCTGCCCAGCCTGCTCTGTATCTGCATCATGCCCTGAATCTAAATCTGACTCATGAAGTTCATGCCATGAATTCTCACTCACTGATGACATGGCTGCAATGCTGGCCGAGCTAATGCTCACTGAACCCTTGCTCAAATGCCTACAAACCCATGCCTCCCCTTGTGAATGTCATGCTGAATCCATGCAAACCCTCATGAATGTCCTTCTCAAACCCTCTTGGAATACATGCCTGCCCATGCAAACCCTCATGAATCCCTCATGGAATACATCCAGCCCCTGCAAACCCTCATGAATGTTCTCAATCCCTCCTAGAATGCATGCCTGCCCACGCAAACCCTCATGAATGTCCTTCTCAATCCCTCCTAGAATGCATGCCTGCCCATGCAAACCCTCATGAATGTCCTTATCAATCCCTCTTGGAATACATGCCAGCCCATGCAAACCCTCATGAATGTCCTTCTCAATCCCTCCTAGAATGCATGCCTGCCCATGCAAACCCTCATGAATGTCCTTCTCAATCCCTCTTGGAATACATCCAGCCCCTGCAAACCCTCATGAATGTCCTTCTCAATCCCTCTTGGAATACATGCCTCAAACCCTCATGAATGTCCTTCTCAATCCCTCCTAGAATGCATGCCAGCCCATGCAAACCCTCATGAATTTCCTTCTCAATCCCTCTTGGAATACATGCCTGCCCATGCAAACCCTCATGAATGTCCTTCTCAATCCCTCTTGGAATACATGCCTGCCCATGCAACCCCTCATGAATGTCCTTCTCAATCCCTCCTAGAATGCATGCCTGCCCATGCAAACCCTCATGAATGTCCTTCTCAATCCCTCTTGGAATACATGCCAGCCCATGCAAACCCTCATGAATGTCCTTCTCAATCCCTCCTAGAATGCATGCCCCTCATGAATTCCTTCTCCCATCCCTCATGAAATGCATGCAAAAGTTCTTGGCTCAATACTACTTTAGAATTGGCCCAATTCTAAACTAGTATTCCCCCAAAGCAAAATAAGAAAAAACAACATGCCCAATACTACTTTTGAATTGGCCCAATTCTAAAGTAGTATTCGAAAACCAAAAAAACTGAGCCCAATACTAAACTCCTTTAAACAAGGCCCGACCCTGAAAATTTTCCCCTAATCTTTATTTATGGTCATTCAGGGGGGGGGGGGGCCCCCTATTTATTAATCATAGGTCAACATTATTTGTTATTTTTCCCCTGTTGGCTTGAAAGGGAATCGATTTCACTGGAGATATTTTCCTCATTTGTTCCAGGGTACTTGAGCCAATGGTTCTAGGGTAAGACGAGGCCACCTGCCCCTAGGCCCCGTTTAGCACGAGCCCACAGGGCGCATTATCGAAGGCGCCGAAGCCGAAGGAGGTGCCTGGATACCAGGCGGGGGTTGCGGGGGGGGGGGGGTGATGCGGGCTCAGCGTCCCGAAACGGCCGGCGTCTGGAATTGGCTTGGGGCATTGAACCCCTTTCAAATGTCTGGAGGGTAAATGGGAAACCACCGGAACAGCTCCAAACATCTCCAAACCATGCAGTACCCACCCCTAACCTCCAAATCACCAAACCAAACCACCAATCAGAGCGAAACCAGGTGGCTCTTTTTGTTGACAAATAGGCTAACAAAGCCACCTTTTTTCGCGTGGGAGGGTCACCCCGATTGGTTGTTTGTGGATACGGGCCAGTTTAAGTGAGCGTCCTTCAAGGGGGCTGGACATATTGGGAACCCTGTTTGACGGCCTTCTCTTTTTTACCCAATGTGACACCTTCACAAACAGCAAACAGATTAAGTCATGAAGGTGTCAGCTTGGTTTACTGTGCCGACTGCGTGGTTCGGCTGGTGCTTTTGGATTTTTCTGCGTCCCAGGTTCCTCATTTTTTTGGGTTGCCAAGCCCTGAAGGGGAACAACCCTGAAAGTTTTTGTTAATCACCATCGCCAAACAAGCCATTGGCTGTTGCAGGCCCAAGGTCATACCCACGAGAAACTTGCCGGAACAAGCATCCAACATGAGTCAGGTCCCTGGAAAATAGCCTTGCTCAAACGGGGTCTCAAGTTCCCTATGGGAAAATGGTCTCCAAACCAGAGAGTCCCCACAGGTTCTAACCCGCGCCGTAGGTGAGAACCGACATGGGCTGGAGCCGCTACGACGACGGGGCGCAGAAGGCCCTTGGCGAGGCGGCGCAGAAAGGCCGCCACGAATGCCCCTTGGGCGGCCAACTTGATGTGGATGGGGGGTCTGGGCACCTGAGGTGCGACCATAGCCCAGTTGCTAAAAGTCCTCCCCTTGTACAGGGAATCCTGGCATTTGCTTTTACAGTGTCATTATGTGTCATTGGCATCCCTTGGAAGCAAC